>VWZV01012206.1:65534-82352 GCA_013397155.1 Irena cyanogastra | reverse complement strand
CCAGCTGGTGCTGTGCAGGAGATGAGAAGACAGGAAAAGCCTGTTTGGCTCCTTCTTGGCTTTGCTGCTCCTGCATAAAGTAATCGTCAGGAGTGCATGCTGCTGTAAAGCTATAGCTGAACACCAGGGACTTTTGCTGTAGTGTCTAAAACTAAACCCTTGTGTGACTGTTCAGAGACTCTAAAATGCAGGGTGAAAATGGCAGCTTTGGTATTTAAGAATCCCAGGAATTTTGACATGTGTTTTTTCTGGTCAAGTATTTGAATGCTAATGCAGAAATTACAAAAATGTTAAAACTTGTTTTCATTGGCAACCCCTTTTAAATGGCATCAGCACACTTCTAGGGGACAGGGTATGACACTGGGGACAGTACTTGGCACTTAATGGCTTCAGATCTGGGGGATAAATGTCTTGCTCGGCTTCAGCCAGGAGTTCAAGTTTTCCCAGGGCTTTGATTGACTGGTCATTGCAGGTAACTTGCACTAAATGCAAAAGGATGTAACAGCGGAACTTCTGGAGAATGTGCCCTAGAGATAGGGAGAAAACCTTGAAAATTATCAGCAGGCTCTAGAAAACTTAAAAAAACCCCAAACTAAACATTGATGTAGCCCTGTGACTTTTCAGGCACGACTCTTTGGGTCTGTTGGAAATATTTGCCTTGCATAAGATACAATTTTGTGGCAATGACCCTGTAAGATCTTTTCTTTCTGACCTGGCAGGCACAGGAAAGCCTCTGGAACTTCAAATATTTGAAGTTTCAAAGGCTGAAAGTAATGAAGCGAGGCCTCTGAGATTCTGCTGCAGGTTGTCATCTTTCAGAACACCCTTCTGGTATGTGTTAATGTGGTTTTGTTTGCTGTCACCTGTGCTTTTTGTTGCTTCACTCTGAAAGTCCACCTCCTGCAACACCATTAGGAGTTATGGAGGGTGAGGTTGTGTCCATCGGACCTGCAGTGCCAAAAGGATCAGACTCTGCATAGAATCACAGAATCATTTTAGCTGGGAAAGGTCTCCAAGAACTTTGAGTCCAGCCTGTGCCCAATGCCCACCTTGTCCCCAGCCCAGAGCTCTGAGTGCCATGTCCAAGTTCCTTGGACACCTCCAGGGATGGGGGCTCCTGACCGCCCTGGGCAGCCCCTGCCAAGGCCTGAGCCCCCTTTCCATGGGGAAATTCCTGCTGATGTCCACCCTGAGCCTGCCCTGGCCCAGCCTGAGGCCGTTCCCTGTGCTCCTGTCCCTGTTCCCCGGGAGCACAGCCCGACCCCCCGGCTGTCCTCTCCTGCCAGGAAGTTGTAGAAGAGAGAAGGGGTCCCCTGAGCTCCTTTTCTCCAGGCTGAGCTCTCCCAGCTCCCTCAGCCTCTCCTGATATGACTTAAATGTCTGGCGGAGGGTACTGGCTTAGGACAGTGTGTAAGCAGGTCGAGAAATTGGAATGTCAAAGGCTCCTTCTCCTTCCCAGGAGGTCAAGGGCTGGAGAATATTCAGCAGCCCACAGGCAATGTCTGCATGGGCTGTATCATTGCTAATATCTCAAGGGACACACAGATGACTTAGGAAGAGAATCAAAGCTGAGCCTGTTGTGTCTGTGAATTATGAATCAGGTCTCAAATCCTCTGTTAGTCTGAGCAGAATTTAGAAGCTTTTCTCCTACCTCTATCAGCTGGTGTCAATGTAAGTCTTCTGCAGGTATGGTGAAGTTGCTCAGAGAATCATAGAACACTTTGGGTTGAAAGGGATCTGAAGGCCCATCTCATTCTGATCCTCCCTGCCATGAGCAGGGACACCTTCCACTCTCCCAGGTTTCTCCAAGCCCCAGCCAACCTGCCCTGGAACACTTCCCAGGATGGGCAGCCACAGATTCTCTGGGCACCCGGTGCCAGGGCCTCCCCACCCTCACAGGGACGAATTTCTTCCCAGTATCCCATCCGTCCCTACTCTCTGGAGGTGGGAAGCCATTCCTCCTTGTTTTGTCATGCCATGCCTATGGTGAAGAACTTCTCAGGAGCCTTTTGGTTTTGCTAATGGCACAACACAAAAGCTATGGAAAACCAGAGGAATGTACTGCTGTGAATTTACTCGTTTTTTTCTTTTATCAGAAGGGACACCATTAACTTTCATCTGTCATCCAAATGTTCAGCAAACAAGAGATCAGGAATAGCTCCTCAGTGCCTGGAATGCTGTTTAGACTGTTTTCAGCATATAGGTGTGTGATGATGCTGGATGATTTACATTTTAAAGGAAAATACGTCTTGTAATTACCAAAATTTCACTTGCAGAGAGAAATTGTTGTTCCAGTTGTCTGAGAATAGAGCTGACTTGATTGCTGGGAGTGAAAGGAGTCTGAAAATAGTCATCTAAGAGAGGCATTTTAATTTCCTCATTTCTTGACTGATGCCTGTTTGGTGTGTGGATTAAATCAGCTACAACTCCCTCCCTCTGCCCCAAGCTGCCTTGGCATCTGGAAATTGCTGGTGGTGGAGTCCAGGTTTAGTCCTGAAGCTGCCAATTCTCCATCTCACCTTTCATCACTTCTCTGTGTGCCATGGCACCACTCACCACCTGGTGCTTCCGAGCAGAATCCTCTTTGGCAAGTGCTGGAAGCTGGGCACAAAGGGAACATGGTGAAAGCCTCAGAGCTCCCCAGAAACCCAGAACTTGAGTCTGAAAATGTAAAATTGGTTCCACTGCTTAAATATACTGAGAGCAGAGATTCAGGGAGCTGGAATAGCAAACATCTCTGTTCTCCAGGTGCTGTAAAGCCAGGGCTCTGCAGAGGAACTTGGATTTCATGAAACAACTTCCAAGTCCCACTCAGCATTACTAAAATCCTGCTGGCAGCATTTCTGAAGAGCTGCTCTAAGAGGACAAACTTTACACTCTGCAGTTGGCCCAATATTTAAGATTACTCTTGCGCTGGCTACACCACTGTGCCTGAGTGGTTGGGAAGGAATTTTACATCTTCAGTTTCTAGTGGAGTATTAACTGGTCCCAGCATACAAAAGGCAAATGGTTGCCTTTTTAGGGATGAAGTGGAAAGCTAAATTTTGTCCAGACCACTGCAGCAAGCTGAAAAACAACAAGGATCTTGGCACTCTGAATGCCAAGGCCTTTCTGTTTCAATGGTTTGAGTGGTCTCATTCCACTGGGCAGACTGGCCTTCCTCAGTTTCTGAAACAGTAGTGCACAAAGAAGTGCAAACATCTATCCCAGAACTAAGATGGGAGGCAGAACAAATAGTGCTACTACCACCCAGGCACCTCTTTGGCAAGGAATGTGGGGAGAAAGGAAAGCACCGTTCTCCCTCATCTGTTACAATCTCAGCACACGCTTATTTCTGACAAAAGGTGCACTGAGTTTGGAGCTCTCCGTCTGTAATTCCCAACCTTTCATAAGAAAAGAACTTGAGATATTGCTTTAAATGAGAAGGGTGGGTTTTAAAAATCAAAACACATTTCTTTGATTAACATTCAGGAATCAAAATACTTTAATCAACTCTATGACCCATCTTCAATAGCAAAACAAAACCACTCCTCCTTCCAAACGACATTTGAGCCACAGAAAACATTGCCACAGAGAAAAAAATATAAAAATATTAGAACGTTGAACAGCTCAAATGCAGACATTAGTGAATGAAAATTATTACCATTTATCAATATTTTTGTATCCTTTATAACAGTATGTACTTTATTCATCATCACCTCTGAGTTGTTGTAGAGAAACCACGGCAGAGGTGGGTCAAGGAGCTCACCTGAAGCTTTTCCCTCGATCTGAGGCAGCCTGCTCTTGGCTCTGGCAGCAGGAAAGTTGGGCATGGCCCAACAGGCTGTTCCTGAGAGTCTCCAGCTGAGTTCAAATCCTTTGCATTGTGGTGCTCTGGCGTGGTCACAGCCACAGCAGAACATTCCTGGCTACCGGTGAGGGTGTCCAGTGTTGGCCCATACCCTTTTCTGACCCAGAGATAGGGCAATGAGAGGTGTTTGAAAAACCTTTATTCCATTTTCAGTCTCGTGAGGAGGGTGAGACAATACAGATGTTATAATTCATGCCATCTCAATCAGAAGCCAACTATTTCCTAATTAGAATACACTATAAGTGTTCTTGGCTTATCAGCTTTTTGCCATGCTATGCTGTAGATGCCTTAAAGTCAATAATCGATAATACTCTATAAAACTACCCCTCTTGAGTCTCACTACAATGCATCTTTCACAGTTCTGTTTCTCCAAGTATCCAGTCTTATTTGCAAGGTCATCCTTTGAAGCCTTTTTCTAGCTCCATTTCTCTCTCAGCAATGTCTGTCCTATCCCATGGCATTTCTAAGCCAGCATTTCTTGTCTCAGAGTTTGCATACGGATGCAGACTGTGCATCTGTCATCTGTGCCTTCTGTCAGGCCCTGAGAACTCTCTAGAATTCCATTTCCCACCGTCCAAGGGCTAGGAGAGAACATCTCCAGCTGCATGGAACAAGGAGAATGGATGTAGAGAGAGGCTCCGGCTTTTGCCGGGGAAAAGTTTCAATTGGCGTATTTGACCCCATTCCCAATGCTGAAATCCAAGCTGGCTGCTAAAAAAGTGCCCACCCCTTTCTCTTTTTGCTTACAGGAGGAACTTTATGCTTTTTCTTATTAAATTTGAGCCTCCTGCAAGTTCTTCTGTTTGGGGAGTTCTTAAAATGACCCCATGCCATAGAACTCAAGAACTGCAATTTGAAGGTGAATGGAGGAATTTCACTCACATGGAAGAATATTTTCATATTTTCACTATTTGATGAATGTATTTTAAATTTTATTTATATTTTAAAATTTATTTATACTTTAAATTTAAAATTTATATTTTAACATTTTAAGATTTTAAAATGTATTTATATTTTTTATTTTTGTTGTATAAAATATTTAATATTTTCACTCATTTCCATATATTTTCACACATTTTCACTTCAGAATGGACATGGTTACACCCACTGGTCCCTTGTGAACAGGCAGCAACAGGTGAGTTCACTTGAAGGCAGCAGTTCCCAACATCATTGTCCAAAAATCCTGTTAGCTTTTGGGCTGGAACTGCGTGTCTCAGTGATCTGCCATGTGCCTGGTGTCTAGGAGGCTTCTCATGGGTGCTTTGGTCTGCCGGGCGATGGTGGCAGTTCCTCGTGGGGGAATTCCCCTCTGGTGCTGGGGAATCCTCAGGGAACACCAGCTTGGAAGTGCTTCTAGTTGCTGCCCAGACATGAAGGTCCTGGGTCCAGTGCTAAGGACAGAGTTGGCTCACCCCATGGAAAACTAACGGCTAAAAGAGAACAAAAGAACTAGATTCTGCCTTGGGCTATGAACATACCAGGAATTCAGTGCTCCCTGAATTTCCCCAGGGGGGAATTCAGTCCTGGGAAAAAGGCACTGCAGCCCGTCGATTATCAGGGAATTACTGCTAAATGGAGAAAGGCTGACAACAAATATTTACTCTCAGATCAATTCCGTTTAAAGTGCAACGTTTGGAGCAGAGCTTGGACGTGGGGAGGTCAGGCATAGGATCAAGGCTGCACTTATATAAAGACAGAGGGATATGCACTGGGAATCCTTGCTTGGAAAGGAGAAAGACTGGAGGACTTTGGAAGACACACTATGAGGATCTTAATTTTTCTCCTCACACTGAGCGTTTTCTCATGCTCAGGTAAGTTGAGCCTTGTCCTCCTTTTTAAGGTGGCTTTGGGGGGAAAAGTCTAATCCTGCAATGAACTTCTGCTGGAACTGTGCCTCCCTCTCAGGGTTCCCCGCGTACGACTATGACCTCCCTGTCACAGAGGAGGCTCTCAATGCTTCCATTGCACGGATCAATTCCCAGCCGTGGAGCAGGAACCTGTATGGTCTTGTCAGGAGCCGAGTCATGGGCGTAAGTACGCAGGCAGCGGAGCTCCTTTACCTGGAATGTGCTTTGCTGGCGTGGAAAACTCTTTTCCACCCAGTCCTGCAAACTCAGATTTAGCTGGAGTTGGCTGGTGCTGCTTGAAAGAGGGTGGGTTCGGGTCGTTATCTGAAGTTATAGCTTTAGGAACCTAAATATCTTTTGTATGTCAGTTTGTAATTAAAATACTTTAGGAATTCAGATTTTTTCACGCCTAGAGTAGAAGTCCTTGAGGGTTGTCTTGCAGGATTTTGTTCAAAAGTGATGTTTTTAAATATCTCCAGCAAACTGCTTTGCTTTGGGCACCAAGCAGCCTGGTTCATCTGAAGCTCTTTGCTGATTAAATGCCTGCACAATTCAGGATTCTTTCTCTGATCTTTATTTATGTCATCTGTCTCTATGCACCAATTCTGGTTTAAATCTGCTAGAGTCTAAGTGCAAGCAAGAAACCCCTGTCTGTTTTAATTTGTGGTGCTCAGAAGTATACTGGATCCTCCCCAAGTTAAGTAGTTAAAACTTCCTAATTCAAAGTTATGATGTCCATGCTCCTGAACACCCTCAGAACCTTTGTTTCTATAGGTGGCCTGTATCCAGTCTTCTGCAAGAATGAATGTCAAGATGACATATAGATTTATATAATTTGGATTAAAACCCCCAAGTAGTGGGAAATTGTTGTTTGTTGGGGTTTTTTGAGGGGGGCATTGCTTTTTTTTTATTTTTTTTAAGTCTCCCATCTTGATCTAATTGATTGGACTATGAGACAGAGGAAAGAATAATCAAAAAGGACTAATGGTGTGTGGTGCTGACCCTGCTTTCCCCAGGTGGACATGTGGGACAGCGACACTTACAGGCTGGATCTGCACTTCAGCGTCCGTGAGACCGTGTGCACCAAAGCCTCGGGGAGAGACCCCTCTACCTGCGCCTTCAGAACTGGCCCTTTCGTGGTGGGTGCCCCTGGGGGGAACGGGAGCCTCCCCTCCGTGCGGGATCTTCTCGGGAAGGGCTGCAGTGCTGCTGGTGCTGAGAAATGAGGAGTGGCTGGCTGCTTTTGATACAGCCTGCAGCGTGGAGTGGGCGTTAGGTGGGAAGGGTCAGTGGTGGGAAACTCTTCTGCCTGCTCCGTGGGGAGGGCAGGGAGCTGAAGAGAGGGTTTGTGCCTGGGAGCAGCGTGTAGTGAAGCTATGTGTGCTTTTGGGGCCAAACCCTAGAAGGAATGGCTTGTTCTCCAGGATAAGGGGGTAGAAGAGCTGATGTTTCCCTTGCTTTTACCTGTCTGAGCATCACATGAAGGGTTACCTTCCCGTGCTGTGCAGAGCCCCCCTCTGTGCTCACAGTGCTCATCTCTTTCAGAGTTTTCACTCTCAGCCTGAAATAAAAGGCTCTCGATGCAGCTCTTGCTCTGAATCTTAACTCACCAGCTCTGGTGGAGATACATTGACTTTGAGTCTGTGCACAGACTTGGGACTTCTCTGTGCACAGTTACCTGGGCCAAATCACCTCTCTGAGCAGCTCATGCATGTGTGTAGGTGCACCACACAGAACTGTTGGTTATTGCTTTGCTATTTTTCTTTTAAAACGTGAATGTTGGCTCCTACGGCGTTATCCCTGTATCCTAAATTGACACCATCCCCCTCTCCTTCTCGGGGCAGTATGGTCGTGTGAGGACGTGTTTTCCAAACCTGAGTGCAGGTTTTGCTGCAGTTTTCTGTCCAGTTGCAGAGACAATACCTTTAAGGGTAGTTTAACTTCCAGAGCTGGAGCTGCTGTTGGCGTAGCCCTGCACTGTCCTTCTCTTTGTGCTGAGCTGTGAAAGGGATGTGGAGGTTTTCTCCTACCCCGAGCAGGCTCAGAGGTTTGTACAACAAACTGGGGAGCAGTAACACGTCGTGTATAATTGTTCTTGGGCTTCTTCCTCTTGGAATTTGTTTTTTATTCCTTCTGCAGGTTCCCACCGCCGCTGAGGGTTTGTATTGGATGCTTGCTCTGTGAGATTGGCTCTGTTCTGTTCTGTTTCAGCCCACTGCTTCCTGCAGGAGCGTTGTGGAAGTCTCTGGGGAGCTGATTGCTGACATCACCGTGCGGTGCCATCGCAGCGCATTCAGCTCTGAGTCCATGAGCAGCGAGGAGGTAAGGAAGGGGAAAACCCGTTTTTGCTGCCTGGAGGAGAGAAAATTCTGCTTGCCCTCTTTTAAAGAGAAGTCAGGTGTCTGTGTGCGCTCCCGTTGCAGGAGGAGGTTTGGATCAGGAAAGTGGCTGCAGTTTGGAATCCAGCTGTCAGCTGTAACACTTCCCTTTCCATCAGCTGAGGGCTCCAGCCCTTCCTTCATTGAGTGTGGGCCTGGAGAGCAGTGACTGGCACTTCTTGGGCACACACAGACCCCTCTGGCTCTGTTACCAAACCCAGCTCCCAGCTGATCATGTCATCCCAGCCCAAGGACGTTTGGTCTGCTGAGATCTTTGTTCCCTTTTTGAGCTCTTTTTTGGTTTTAAGGCTGTTACTCAATGCTGACCTAACCTGGGAATTCCTGCTGGCTGTTTTCAAACTGTGCCAGTGTCCACTTTATCCATGAACTGACTCTTGAACTTGTGTGTCTGCGCTTAGAACACAGCTCTACAGTGGATGTTGTGCTTGAGGGAACAAAATTTAACAAGGATATGGAGAGCTTTTATTTTTGGAAAATTCAGGGAGCCAAATGAAGAAGTTGAATTGCAGAATCACATAATGGTTTGGGTTGGAAGGGACCTTAAAGTCCATCTGGTTCCACCCCCTGCCACAGGCGGGGATACCTTCCACTCTCCCAGGTTGCTCCAAGCCCTGTTCAACCTGCCCTGGAACACTTCCAGGGACAGCCACAGCTTCTCTGGGCACCCTGTGCCAGGGCCTGCCCACCCTCACAGGGATGAATTTCTTCCAATATCCCATCCAACCCTGCTTTCCTTCAGCTTAAGGCCAGTCTGCCTTGTCCAGTCACTACAAGCCCTTGTGAAAAGTCCCTGCCACTCGCCTTGTAAGCAAATAAGATTATTTGTTACTTTTCCTTGGCTTGAATTGCCAAATTTGCTCTTCATTTATTCCTTTTTTTTCCTCAAAATCTCCATTCAGAGCTGGCTAGTGAGTGCAGCCCAGGAAGCCTGGCTCTGCAGAGCAGAAAGACTGCATGTGGAGCACTGGAATGTGCAACACAATCTGGGATGTTCAGTCAGTCCTCTGTGGGTTGACATAACCACTGTTTAACAGGGCACTCAGCACAAATACTTGCTTTTACAAGCAGACATCTTCCCCCAAGTCTTCCTTAACCATCACTTAAAATTCAGTGCTGTTGCCATATTCCTGCTGGGGAATCTATTTCCTGCAATGTTAATGAGGAATAAATGCCAAAGGGAATTACTGCACTTGAAAAGTAAAGTGTTTCCCTCTGCAGAGGGCTGCAGCAAGTGCACTGTAGCTCTTGCTGTGGAGCTGTAACTCTGCTCAGGGGATCTCAGCTTGGCTGAGGTGGTGTTGGTGTACCTGTGGCGGTATTTGGATGGGAGAAGGAATTGTGATTGACTGAGGCTGGCATCACAGAACATCCCGAGTTTGATGGGATCGTGGAGTCCAACCCCTGGATTGCAGCAGTACCAGCAATAATCTTGTTATCAGCAAAATTAAGAGTGAGGTTTGGAATTCCTTTAGTGACCACCTCGTGCCTGAGGAAAGGAAGAGGTGGGATTTCTTGCCAGGTGAGGGTTTTAATGAAATGTCTTTAATTTCCAGATGATGCCCGTGCCCATAATGAGCCCTGACAGGCAAGGCAGCACTCGCAGGGAAGGTAAGCCAGCTCTGCCATGCTGGAATTCCCTGAGCTGTGTTTTCCTCTTGGAACATCTCGAGGTCATCTGTCTGAGGGAGAAGACAATGTGAAAGATCAGCTGTTGGCTCCTGTTTTCCCCTTGCAGAGGGGTGTCTAGTTCAGGGTGCATGGAGGGCACTGCCCTGCCAAGCCAGGCCATGCTGAGGTTTATACATTTTTTGGATTGCCAGACTTGTGTTCTCAGTACTTGTGTGCATAATGCAGTGCTGAGTGTTTTCTGCTCTGGAATCACAGAGTGGTTTGGGTTGGAAAGATCACCTTGTTCCACTCCCTGCTGTGGGCAGGGACACCTTCCACTATCCCAGGTTGTTCCAAGCCCATCCAACCTGGTCCTGGACACCTGCAGGGATGGGGCAGCCATGGCTTCTCTGGGCAACACGTTTGAAAGCATCTCGTGTTTACAGATATCTCTGTGACCTTTTTTTAGATGATGCCTTTGCTCCTGAAGCCTTCCCTTCAAGGGGAAGAGGCAGCAGCCGTGGAGACTGGAACAAACCCAGCTACCTGAGCCCTGACAAGATGGAATAACCTGGTTTGGGTGAGTGTGGGTTAGGGTTAGGAGAGTCAAAGGATCTACAGCTCCAGGAACACTGGGGCTGCAAAAGGCCATCCCAGCAGGGCCCCAGCTTTGCTGCTCCTACATCTTTCTGATCTGGACCATGCATGGTCATGGGGTTAGGCTTAGGGTTAGGGTGAGTTTTTGTACACCCTGGGCCTGCAGGTTTTGTGGCAGGGTGGGGAAGTAACTGCTGAGGATGAAGGACTTTCAGCTGCTTCACTCCTTGGAAGACATGCCAGCTCCAGAGCTCGTGGCTGTCCCTCACTTTTGAGTGGTCCATCCTGCATCCTCTGACGAACACCAGTGTTCTGGGGTACAGGTGGTGAGAGAAACATGCAGCAAAATCCCTCTGTAAACTCACAGCTTGAGTTTGTGTAGGGTTCTTTAGTGCAGCCTTTTTACCTCCATTTTCCTCATGACAAGGACAGTGAGGGGCTGGAGCATATCCGCAGAAGGGATATGGAGGAATGGCCGTGTCTTCGTGCCAGATCAAGTGCCCCAGAGCCACCCAGCTCCTCAAACAAAAACTGAAGGGATCTGGGAGAGCCGCGGTGTAGGTTGCCCGGGAGAAGCACGGAGACGTTTGGGAGACAATTAATGGGAGTGCTAATGAAAGGCAGCCGTGATTTATTGGAGCTGGCAGTGCCTGTCCTGCACGGAGCACCTTTGCTGACCTGCCTCTGCGGCTCTGGGTGGGAGCAGCTCTAATTGCTGCTGATGCTTTGCCTGCCTGCCTGTCTGAAGGCCTTCATCTGAAGGGAAGCGGTTGGAAAGAGTTTCAGCAGCGCGGAGTGAGCTCATTCTTTGGCACGCTGAACAGGCTTAAAGTAGTCGGGGAGAGGAAATGACTTAGTGCTCTGCCTTTGTGATTAAAAAGGCTGCGAGGCTCGGGTACATATCATTAGCAGGTCTCTGTCCCTGCGGAGTGCCGGAACCGAGCGCTCCCAGTGCGCGGAGCTCAGCTCCAGCCCGCCGCCTTGGGAACCAGGCAGCTTGAGATGGAATTCAGCGCCGGTGACTCAGCCAAAGCTAACACGTGTTACTCACAAGCACATCCGTGGCAAACCTCGGTGTGCTGAAGGAGACGAGCCTCCTGCTTTCCTGGAAGCGAGATATCAAAGGAAAACCCAGGCGCTCTGCTCTGTTTGTAAGAATTATTGCATTAAATCCATATGCTATTTTAGGTTATCCCTGAGCCACTAAAGCCAATCGGCCTTTTTAATCACTGCCTGTCTTCTTATAGGAATCTCCAACTTTGCTTTGCCTTTGGGGAGTGCTAGGTGTCTTTCATTAATTCTCTGGCTCTCGAGAAGAGCTATCCCCTCGAAGCACGCTCAGAAATGCTTTGTGTTCTTGCATCTGATGTCTAACAAATCTCCAAACCAAAAGCAAGATGCAAAATCTTCCTGAAAGTAGGACGTGAAGCAAGCGGGGAGAAATTTGTGGTTCTCGAAACTCAGAGCAGTTTGAAATTTAATGTTTTTTGCCCATTCTTGAAGATGGGTTGCAAGTGTCATTTGTGGAGCTGTATTTCATGCAAGTGTCAGCTATGGAGCTGTTTCTTCCCCATGAGTTTCCTGAGTTTTGGACATGTCAGAAACAGATACAGCAGGAGATTTAAAGAGAATGTCAACACTACCCCCAAAGCCCCTTGTTTCTCTTGCTTTTATCAATTTGACTTATTAGTTGCAAAGCCTGGAGAGGAATCTTCCTGATTTTGCTTGTATGCAGAATTAGAGGATTTCACTTGAAGCCAAAAATTAAACAGATTTTATGTGTCTGAGGCCAGGAAAAGTTACTCCCTGCTGTTTTCCCTGGGTTTTGGCATATGTCAGATCCTGGCTGGCATTAGTACGAGCCATGCAGGGTTTGGTGAGGGCATGGGAAATGAGTGCTGAGTTTTGAAATGGCAGTAGGCTCGACTGGCTTGGCTTAGCTGAGAAGATTTTAGGGGAGGCTGGGGAAATAGCAATTTAATAATAGAAGACTTTCATCTCTTACTGAAAGAACCTGGTGCTGACAGGCAAAGCTAGACAAGTCCAGGTAAGAAATGAAATGTGATTTTTTTTTTTTTTTACACACTAGAATGGGTAACTGACTGCTGCAAAAATTGCTCAGGCAAGTGGCTGACAGTTTTTCATGCTGGATTTTACATTTCTGAGCTAGGCCTTCTTATCTTTTTGGCTTCAGGAATTATTTCAGGAGAATTCTGTGCCTGACTTTGTGCAAGAAGCTAGCCTAAATGAACTCACTGGTGCTTTGTAGCTCTTTTTATTTATTAGAATGTGCTGAATATTCAGGAGGGAAAAAAAAAAATCAGTGCCATTGTTATATAAAGAACATTTTCAAGTCTGCAGTCTTCAGACCCACCAGTCTGCTGGTGCCTGCAGGAATTAGAAATTGAATATGAAAAACTCCATCAATGATTAATGAGCTTACTTCAGTGACAAGTCCTAATCAGATTTTCTGGATTTATTTCCTCGTCCATCTCCAGAACTGGGGAGATCGTGAAATTCCCGTGGCATGCTCTGGGGCCAGTCCTTCCCATAAATAGCTCAGGCACACGGGGAGGTGACAGGAGGGGGGAAAAGCTGCTGTACAAGAGGCGATCACCTGTTAACAACCCGAGCCTGCAGAGCTGGAATCTGCTTCCTGGTGCTCTGAATTGCAAAGAGGAGCCTAAGAACGGCTCAAACTTGCCGACCACTTTAATCCCCAGTGAGCAAAGGGGCTCTGGTGCCTTGCTGTTCCAAAATCACCTGCCTAAGGCAGTTTTTTCTCGTGCAGACACGTGAATTATATCTGGAGTCTCCCCAGCAATGCATCATGTCCTTGAACAGGAAAATCAAGAAGCAAGTTCCTGCCTTTGCAAAATACAAGTAGATGGTGGATGCTGATTGTGTCTTACTCGTTAATCACACAAGGAAAGTGGTTTTTTAACGGGAAATCAACTTCCTTCAGCATCGAGCCAAGGGCTGTGATTTCCTCCTCAAGTTTTCTGTATTTTCCTTGCAATTGCTCTCTGAGTGAGGGCTCTGTCACCTGGCAGAGCTCGCTGCTGGCAGGAGGGTGCTGGTGCCAGTCTGAGGAGCTGGTTAGCAGCACTGCACGTGCAGAAGTGGATAGACTGCCATCCTTAAATGCTAGGGTGGGGTTTTTTTTCCAATGGAAGAGTAACAGGCAGCATTGGGCCTCTTCTCATACCTAAGAGATCCAGGATCTGACCTTCAGAGTGAAATGGGTGCTTGTTTATCTGTCTCCTATGAATATAAAGCAGAGAGGGTTCACGGCTCTCCTGGGTATGGAAAACTGAGCTTTAATCCCCAGTGTCCTCATTAAAGAGCTGCTGGATTTTAGTTGGGGTTTTATATCCTCACGTCTTTGTTTTTGCCTCTCGTGTTCACCCACCCACTTTCTACAGTTCTCATAAAGCAGCTTATTGCTTTCTGTGGGGGGAAAAAAAAAAAAAAGGAAAAGTGAAGCAGCAGAGGGAAGGAAAATCCCTGCAGGGTGGGATCTGTTGCAGGGTGCTCGAGCTCCGTGTCAGATGAGCTTTGGGAGCTTGGGGAAATGTCAGGCTGCTTTTTATCTCTCCTGCCATGGAGCCTGGCCGTGATGGCCGAGTCTTCAGTGTCACCTGGCAGCTGTGGCAGGGGACAGTGTGCTCTCATCTGTTCAGAGGCCAAGGAGTCGCAGGGAAACAGAGCCAGGCAGGACCTGTCCTGCTGCTGGGGTCAGAGCGCGGCGCAGGGATGGGGCAGAGGCGTTGGGGCAGAGAGGAGAATTGCTGTCACAGCCTCGTGGTGCTGTGAGCAGCAGAGATTTTTGTCTTGCCCTTTGTCCCCCCTCTTCTCTGTCTGTTGTGAAGGATTAGACCCAGAGCCACGTGGAGGAAATTGTTCTACTTAGGGAGGACACAGAGCTTGGGTGATCCCTTACACTTCCCAAGCCCCTTCGTCAAATTCCAGGAGAAAACCAGCAGGACTTCCTTCCCTGGAGGAACAGAAAGGGCTCTCCACTGCCCTCAACCTATTGCTCAGTGCTGGGTTTCAGAAATGAATCAGTCAAAGAATCAGGCAGGCAGGAAGGACCTCTCCAAGCAGGGCTGTGTAGCTGAGGTTGGAACACTGTGGGATAGAGGTTCCTCATCCTCCTTGGGCTCCAGACAGGAACCCTCTTGGGAGTTCTCCTTAAACTGAGCTGGAGTTGCCCGTGTTCCCTCTGGTTCCTGTTTCTTCTGTTGTCCCTTGGTGCCCAGCAATGATTGCAGTGGCTGCTCCTGGTATGCCCCATCTGCAGGGCTGGGCAGGAGTCGGGGCTCCCGACAAGCTGTTCTTAGAGAGTCACTGTATTTAATCCCTTCCACACACGGGGACTCTCCTTTCTTGCCCGAATCTATCTCTACAATTCTACTAACAGAATTGTCTTACAGAAAAATTTCAGGTTGCCACGGTGACCATCTTGCTGAAGATGCAGTGTAGGCTACAGGATGCTGGGGAAACTGTCACATGCTCCCTCCCAAAAGCTCTGATTTCTTCTGAGCATGGTACTCTAATTCAGATCCACTTCAGAGCAGACCAGCTTCTAGCCTCAACCTCCTCTGCTTTGGAGACTTGACAATACGTGTTGGTTTGTGTCCCGTGGGTTTTATTTCACTGTTCTTAATTTTTCTAACAGTCTGCTTCTTTTTATTCCTTTTTTTTTACCCTAATTAACCATTGCCGCGACATTTGTGCACATATGAAATGTTTTGCGTATGCAGGTTTCTTTTTGCAGATTCCACAGGGTGGGAAGCAAATTAATAAGCAACTTGTTGAAGCTGAATACACTTTTCCCAAAGATGTTTGGTTGGTTCTGAGACAAATTCTCAGACATTTCTCCTTCATCTCTGTTTTTAAAGTAGATTGGAGAATGAGAAGAATCAAGATTCAAAGATCCAGCATGGGATGAAAGAACCTGATGCCTTGGCCTTTCCTTTTTGGTGAAAAAACTGTTCTTCCATGGAGTGAGAGTCCTTTCCCCAAACTCACTTTCTGCTCTGATGGCAAGTGGAGGAGCTCATGAGATGCTAAATACACCCTGATCCGTCGATAGCCCTTCTGATGTGTTAGGTCTCGAATTTAACTGTGTCCAGGACATTTCCACCATCCCATAATGATGCTATTAAAACCCCATTATTCCATTTGTTTGTTCTGCGTTGCTCTCCGCTTGCTTGTAATTTTCTGTGATGCTCCCGGCTAATTATTGATCATTGAAACGAATACACCCACACTTAATTCCTTTGTCTCCGGGCTGCGGACAGAGCAGCTCACTCCAAATCCAGAGGCTGGAGCTGTAGCCCACCAGGAATCTGGCTTCAATGGGTACTTGGTCGCTGACGTGGAGAGCTGAGGGATGCTAATGACGACGATTGTCAGGTGCTAATGGCTTTTGGAAGCAGGCCAGGTTAGAGCAGACCTCTGGTGTGTTCCTGACCTGGGAAAGGTCTCAGCAGTCTTGTCCCCTTCTCCCCGCACAAAGCCCAGCCTGCGGCTCTTCGGGAAATGGAAATTTGCTGTGCAGCTTGGGGGGTTCTTGTTGGGGCTTTTTTTTTTTAAGGCTTTTAGTCAAAATCAAATTATTTTTCTCTCTAAAGCCCCTGTCGCACCCAGTTTGACTCTCACCTATTTTTTCCCTCCAGATTGCAGCGAGGTGACTTGATTTGTAGGAATTTCCATCTCAAAAGCTTGAGAAGATGTGGTCAGAGCCCTCGATGACCACCATGGTAGCAGGAAGCAGAGGGTGCTGACGAGGTGCACAGCTCTAACAGAGAAAGTGATGCTTTCCTTTTCCAAGGTGGTTTTGCTTTGCTGGGATGGGCAGGGCTGGGAACATCACCCCTTCAAGGCTGGGCTGGATGGGGCTTGGAGCAGCCTGGGATGGTGGGAGGTGTCCGTGCCCATGGCAGGGGGCTGGGATGAGGTGAGCTTTAAGGTCTCTTCCAACCCAAACCAGCCTGAGATTCCACGATTCCTCAGCTCCGAATGCGCAGTGCCGGAGTCCTTCACAATCTGTCTCTCTTCCACATTTTTGCTGAGCATCTTCTTTCCCAATGGGGCTGATTTCACCTGTCTGTGCTGATTTTAGGTAGAACCATGACTCTTCATTGGACTGGAACAGCCTAGGTGCTTTCTGAAACTCCTGAGCTCAAGAGACTGTGGCTTAGGTCTTTTCATACGTGTCTTTCCGGCCCAGGTGAGCAGAAGACCTTCCTGGCCTGTTTCTCCAAGACCTGGCTTTGTTTCCTGGAAGGGATGAGGTGGATTGATGCAGGAAACAGCTTCAGCTGGGCTTGTACTCTTCCCTGTTTCACTCCTGCTTTTCCCAGTTCCCTAACAGACAGTTCTCAGGGCCAGGAGGTGGATTGGACAATCCTTGTGGGTCCCTCCGACTCAGGATATTCCATAACTCTGTATTTTCTTAATATGTGATAATTAAATGTGCACTTCTCCACACACACACTCCCCCCCCCCC
>VWZV01012206.1:15673-65518 GCA_013397155.1 Irena cyanogastra | reverse complement strand
CCCCCAAAAAAAAAGGAAAAAACCACCTTTTTTCCCCCCCTCCACCAGCCAAAATGATTGCAGTGTACTTTAAGCTCCTGCCTGCACGCATGCAAATGCCTCCACACCTAGGAGCTGATGTGGCATCTGCTGTGCAGATGTTTATCTGGCAGCAGGGAGCAATATTTCCTTTGTCCACATTACTTTCCTGAGCCTTTCCTGGTCCCAAATCGCTGACTCAAGCGCTCGGTGCTCCAACATACCAATGATCCTTGCTAGGGATGCTCCCTTCCAGCTCCCCTGGCTCAGAGCTGGGTCTGTGTAAGCAGACCATGAGTTTTGCTGTTGGGTTTTGCTTCGGGAGTGGAGATTTATGCAGCAGCAGGGACAGGGAGGGAGCTTTCCCCGCACCCTTAGAGGCACTACTTGCCCTGGAAGGAATGTGCAGAGTAGAAATTCTCTCCTCTTGCAGATTTTGAGGCTGTTCAGAAACTCTGAGGCAGCAAAAAAGGGAACTTCCACAGCAAAGCCATGGGGGACGAGACCGGGGCTTGCTGCACACAGGGACTTTGTGACTGTTTGAGCTTTGTTGCCTCACCAGAAGGTGAAATGTTGTCACCCTTCCGATGCAAAGCAGTTGTAGGATGAGGAAAGAAGTGAGAGTTTGGATTTTCATAGTGATTTGGGGAATGACCAGGAGCAACTGCCCACATGGGACAGGACACCCGGCCCCTGCCCAGACCTCCAGCACTGCAGTCTGTCCCCAGGGAAGGGTGGAAACTGCTGACTTCTTGCTCTCTGAGAAAAGCAGTAAGACCTGCATCCACGGCAGATTCACTCCTTTTATATACATTTTCTCTGTTTGGTTTTTTGTACGCCCTGGCACTTTTTATGCTGACAGTGTCTGGGCAGGAATTCCCGTGGTGTGGGATGGATGAAGGACAACACCACGCAGTGATACTGCAGAAAAACTGGGCTCAGTTCCCTTCTCTCCCTTCAGTCAGCACTTGTGGAATTTGGGTGCCATCTCATTTGCCAGACCCTCTTTTTGGCATCACGGCACAGATGCTCAGCGATGGACACCCCACCCCTGGAAGTGTTCAAGGCCAGACTGAACTGTGCTTGGAGTAAACTGCTCTAGTGGAAGGTGCCCTGAGATGGTCTTTAAGGTCCCTTCCAGGCCAGTCTGTGATTCTGTGGTCGCTGCCAGGCACTGGTGGGGTTTGTGCCACCACAGGACTGGTACTGGTGCGTTGGTATCCCAGTCAAATCCTGCTTAAGTGGGCTAGCTGGGAATGGGTAGAGCTGCCAGCAATAAAGAGGGGCTCAGTCCTACGTGGAACTAGCCTAAAAAGTTCCCAGAGAGCAGAGCTGATCAGCTGGATGGGGCCTGGCCCATGTTAGAGAGAAAGCTGCTGCTCATCCTGGAGGAATGTGGAGGTTTCTGGGCGTATGCTCTGCTGTCAGCAGCCTCAGCTCAGGCTGCTCGTCCAGCCTGACCCCTGGATGATCTCTCTGAAACGAAGAAGAGGCCTCAATTGCCAAACCCGTGTCCTGATTGAGAGTGGGGAGCTGTTGGGAGCAGGACTTGAGTGTTTTCCCCTTGGCAGCAAGGGGTTGGAGCAGGTCTGCAAGCGTGAGTTCAGCAGGGACACTCGGGGAGCTCCTCAGGAGCCCCAGCTGTGCTGGGCGTGGGGAACACCCTCTGTGGCACAGTGAAACACCTCTGTGGCACAGTGAACACCCTCTGGCACATTAATCAGTGGCTGGCCACTCCTGCTCCTGCCTCCCGCTGCTGCTGATGCCCACTAGATGTCAGAATTGAATAAATGCAAGGGGAGGCAGCATCTCCGTTCTCAAATTATTCCCCTTCTTTCCTCCCTTCTGATTTCTGGCCAGCTGTGTGATAAAATGACCTTTGTGCAAGGAGGGTCGGTGTATTTAAATGGTGAGGAGAGCAGGGGGTGCAGAGGAGAAATGACTGAGACAAAAAATCCTGGTTGGAGTGCTTGTTTTGCCTGTGGCAGCCCAGAGCTTAAATTCTGCTCCAGGCACAAAGATGGTTTTGCTTTTTACTCCGTGGACAGTGGGATTTTCTTTCTCCTGCATGACAGACTTATCCTTTCTGATAAAATGGCTTTAAATCAGATTTCCCAGCCACCCCTTGCCTTGGCTGTGCACTGCCTTTGGTAAGAGGAAAGCTAGAGAAAGAAATGCTGCTTGTGGAGAGGGTTTGATTTTAGAGTTGAAGTTTTCTGCCTGTTCCCAGCTCCCATCTCAGCTCTTACTCAGGAGCTCAGCTCATTCACTGCAGCTGCTTAACTTGAGCAAGAGAATCCTAATGCCTCTTAAAGATTAGGTGTGCTAATTAATGCTTCCACAGCCAGGAAGAAATCTGCTGCTGTCTGACGTTCACAGCTGCCACAGTGTTTGCTCCTTTCAAACCTCCTGCCGGCTTTAAAATCCTGATTTTTCCCCCTGCTTTTTCCCAGGACAAGTTGTTGCCTCTGTCTCACGGCCCAGTGGGAATTCTCTGGAGGAAATGGAGTGCCAGCACTTGGGAATCATCCCGTGGTGAGGGCTCCTTAGAGGGTGGTGGTGACGTGTCTGCTTGTCCCCTGTGACAAACAAGGAGTCTGGGCTGGAAAAGCAGCGTTAGACCTGGAAAGGGGAGCCTGAAACATGGATCTAAACTCTTCCAAGGAAGTAAAGCTCCTGGAAGTTATCTAGATGTTCGTTGGAGATTAAATCAGGGAGAGATTAAGCTGGGAGAAACGTAGCCCAAGAAGGAAATTGGGATTTTGTGTTGGCCTCCAGAGACCAAATTGGTTTAGGGCATTATTTATCTGTGAGACTTTAAGGAGGAGACCACCAGGAAAACCACAAAGCCTGGCAGGATCCCAGGGATTACAGGCCTTGATTAATGAGAGTTTAAAAAGAATCTTATGTGCTTGTGGAGAAGGAATATTTTTTCTGAGCAGTGGGAAGGTGATGCTGCTGGCTGAGCCTCCTGATCTGGAATGAATAATGGAGAGGAAAAAAAAAAAAACCCAGCATCCCAAATGGAAGGCTGTGGATTTAAAGGGTAAAGGAAACCCCATAATGGCATCAAGAAGAGGTCTTGTGGAGAAGAATGGGGGCCAGAAACATTTCAGCCTGGGGCTACATGACACTTGTGGGTTACTGGGATAGATTTGTTGAAACTTCTAGGGTGGAAAAGACCTTTAAAATCATCGAGTCCAACTGTCAGCCTAAAGATGGGGCAGCAAAACCCCAATAACTTTTTCTGTGTGTGTTTCAAAGGTCTTTAATTTCCTTTTGTGTTTGAATACTGGAGGCAGTCTTGTTCAACGGTGGGAAATCTCCATTAGGCAGGGGCTTTGGGAGCAGATAGATTGGATAAAGAAGACAAAACAGAAAACCCTGGGGTGGTCTCTGATGCAGGGCCTGCTAAGGAATATTTTTATGCCTTTCCTGCTTAGTGGAATGGTCTTCCAGGGTATTTTGAAGGGGAGAAGCTCTGACTACAGGTAATGCTATAACTGACTGCAAGAGCCTCCAAGCTGTTTGGTTTTCTAACCTGGTGTTTTATTAATTGCCAGCTTTTTATCCTCTTGGAGAGAACAGAAAAAACCCACTTGTCCATGCAATTTTTTTCCAGCTTCTTGAGCTCTTTTAAAGCATTCACAGGTCCTGCTGTTGAATTTTCTGGAACAAGCCCCACACCACCTTTCCTAGCAGAGAGAAAGGGACTCAAATACATGAGGCTTATGCAACAAGAAAGACACACACACCCCCTTTCAAAGGGTTGGAGCAGGGGATCTGTGCCTCTGCAATGTGTTCAGTGACCCAAAACACAGCTTTTTGTCCTAAAAGCTTACGTGCCGAAGTTTGAAAATACACCCGTTGAAGTGGAGGTGTCTGAGGAAAGACCAGAAGGGAGTGGTTGGGTGCCCTTTGGAGAGTGTCAAAGATTTCAGTTCACTGAAAGAGGATGGAACCAAAGCCTGGAGCCCAAATAGTAGGCCTTGGTTTTGCACCACGATTGTGTGACTGTATCATCCTGTAAAATGACTCTTCATTATGACTGTTGCATCGCAAAATGACTCTGTAGTTGCTGTCTGCTGTTGGGCAACAGGCCGTGTCCTGACACTTCTGCATTTCTCATTGCTCTCTGGCTGAAACAACTCTGCATAAAGTTGCCAGCAATCCAGTTCCCCTAAAAATTCCTATTTTTAAAGAGAACTTACTGTTTATTGAAAACATTGCCTGATGCCACGGTGAGCGAGAGCAGAAGTTCCCAGCGTGGTGCTCGTGCCTGCCGTCGCTGACATTTGCAGTGTTGGCTCTGCTGGAGAAGAGCAGCTCGGAGCAGAGGGCTGGAATTCCACAGGGATGTGCTGGGAGGCTGGAGCTGGCCACGGTTTGAATGTGAATGCTGCTGGTGCAGGAGACTCCCCGTGTTTTGTATTCACAGCCACGCTCTGATACTGCAGGGCGCTTGGCCTCGCAGGGGATTCCAAAACCCGGGAGCCTGGTTTGTAGGAGCTGGGTGGGATCTTTGGATTCCACCCCTCTGAGCAACCAGAGAAACTGCAAGGCTCAAGTCTGGGGTTTAAAACTCTCTCTTTTTCTTTATTTGATGCCAGGGCTGTTCATTTAGGGATGAGGCTTCTGTGGGACCTGGAGTGAGTGGTTTTCCTTCCAACCCCAAGCATTCCCAGACCTGCCACCCTTTCCACAGCTCCAGTGTGTGCAGCGGTGGAAGGAGCTGGGCTGGTTTCACCTCAAAGCTCCCAGAGCCAAGGGCCAGTTTGCCAGAAGTCTCTTGTGCTTGTGCCTCCCCTTTGCTCCTGAAGAGAAGGAGAAGCAGAAGAGGTCTGTGTTTACATGGAAGAGATGTTTTTCAGCTCCCAGCTAAGGGGAGGCATTTCTGCCCACATGTGTGATTTGCCAGGGGTGGGACATTCACTCCTTAGCAGCCCATGACATATGGCAGAGCTCAGGAAAAGCTCAGCTGAAAGTCTTGTGAGCACTTTGCCTTGTCCTTCCTCACATGTCTTATGGCTTCCCCGCGGGGAGAGCAGAGACTGATGTGACTGCTGTCCTGAAAACACACCTCCCCACCCCTAAAGTGTTAAAAATTACAGCAACAGCTTCGTTCCAGAGCTGGTAAATGATGTTCTGAGTGGCTGAGCCCAGCGTGGGCCAGAACCCCAGGCCAGGTTCCCTTGCACTAATCCCAGTTAAGGTAACCACAGGACGTGCTGCTGCCTGGGGGCACAGAGCACAAATGCTGCCCACTTTGAGGTTACTCGCTCTTTTGAGTCCACTCCTAGAGGAGAATTAAACAAGGCAGCCACCATCCGGCTCCAAGACGCTGATTTTAGCAAAGAGCAATCCCAAAAAGTCTGTCTTCCCCTCGTGTCTCCCTCTCACCCTGCTGATCAGGGGCCAGCCAGTTCAAGTGTGCAAGGGGAACACGAGCTGAGAACACGAAAGGCAGGGAGACAAGGCAGCTCTGAAACTAGGTTAGAGATGAAACGAGCCTGAAATTTGGCAGCTGCAGGCAAGGCTGGGTGGCCCAAGGGAAATGGCTCGAAATGATTGATGAGATAAATGATTAATGAAATAGCGAGATTAGCCCAGCGCGGGGTTGCGTTTCTGTTTGGATCCCAAAGACACAAACCAAGAGGAGCTGGGTGGGTGGGAGGGGTGCAGAGGAACAAGTGCAAGGGCAGCATCTCCCAGAAGGCAAGGAGATCACTCAAGTCAACCTCATGCTGGCTTTATTGCACCCCCCTGGGTCTAAAATATGCCCCCCTGTTTGGAGGGTTGACTCATCATTTGGTACAGGATTTGCCATCTGCATAGCTCTCTCTCTCTCTCTTCAGGCAGCTCAAATAGAAAGAATTTCATTTGAATCTCATTTTATACGTTGGTTTTTCTCTTACCTTTGCTGCCATCCACTGAACACCTGGGCAGAGCAGGTTTCTTTTTGGTATATCAGGAATTTTGGGTCTCCTGAGCTTCCAGGGGCTGTTTATATGAGGATAGTAGTAATCTCGGGGTGGGAGGTGTGTGTTCAGGTCTCATTCTGCTTTTTCCTGGCAGATATCTCTTTCAGGAAAGCAGGATGTTCAAATAACAGCTAATCTGTCATGCTGATAGCTGTGTCAGTGGAGTCTAAACAAGAGATGGATCTGTGTTTACACCCCCCACCAACTCCTCGGGAGATTTCGGGACCAGGGGAGTGCTCGTGGGAACTGGCTGCATCTGCTGTTAGATTAATAGAGTCAGCCTTTGGAATGACAGAACCATGCCCTCGAGGGTTTGGGGTTCCTTGCCAGCTTAGGAGACAAATGCATCATTGTGTGATTCCGAGTGATCCCTGTTGCTCAGACCCAGATGTTTACAGCACACAGCATCGGGAGGTAGCTTGAAGAACCTTCCCCTTTGGAGCCACCAGATGAACTTTTTTCTTTCCAGAATGCAGGCACAGGTGTTGGCTGGCGTGGCCTAACAAGTGGCTGTGCCCTCCGAAATAAAACAGCAAGATTAGAGCAAAAGCTGCACTGCTGTTTGTCCCAAAATCTACAGCATCTCCTGGTTATTTAATGCCAGCTGGCTGGGGTGGCTGGAGACTAAGTATGGATGTGCACGTATCCATGCGTGTGTATTTATAGATATAAAAGTTTCTTCAATATCTGCAGGATTTTCTTCTCCCCCTGCACTCTGCAGTCCTTCAGCTGTTGTTGATTAGGAGGATGCTGATGTATAGAATACATACAACACAGAAATGCCAGATTTCTTCACCTCTCCCTTTCCCTGAGTGACTGCTTCGAGAATCCTGGAAGCTGAGCTGATATTCTCAGTAACACCAGTCTGGGCTCTCTTCCTGCTTTTCCTGCTGCTAAATAGAGTCAGGGATCTGCATGGGGAAAACCAGCTCTGTGTCAAGGTCTTCATTTCCTCAAGGGCAATGAAATGCCTTGAAACTGATTGTGTCAGAGGACTAAAAGCTGGATTTTTAAGCAGTCCTGAATTTAGCCCTGTAACTATGCTGCTTACTCACTAGGCTGGATGCAAGCTCTGGAATGACTTAAGGGGGGAAAAAAATCCACCGTATGTCCGTGTGTCTGTCCTTTGGTCATTCTTTGTTCCTTCTTAGCATCATTAAAACCATGTTTTGGGGAGTGTGTGCTCTCTCAAAGGCTGGGTGGGGCCCTTGGGCTGGGTGCCACCAGCTGAGGTGGCTTTCAGGTGCTTGGCAGCTCCGTGAGCACCAGGTCATGAGCCAGTGGGTTTGGCCTTGACAGCGGGAGACAAGGAGCTCTCAGGAAACCACAGGAGCCACCCTTTGCCTCACTCCTGCTGACAACAAGGCTGTTGGGTGGCTCCTCCTGGGACTCCTGTGGACCATCACCCATCATCATTGGGCTTTGCCACGTGCTTGGGCTCTGTGATGGCTAAATGCCAGCGTGGCACAGCAGCTGTGCCTCTTTTTTGGCTGAACATCAAGAGGCAGGAATCCAAATGTCAGGTTTTTGGGGATTTTTTTCCTTCCTTTCTATGCCATCTAAATCTTTTTTAAATGAAGGGATTGAAACAAGAAAGCATAAATGAGATCTCTGCGTGCTCTCCTTGAGGCTGCAGAGTTGTGTGACCCCAGGGAAACCAGACCTTGCAGACTTTCCTTGGCTGCAAAGGTGTGTCCTGCTGAAATAACCAAGGATTTGCCTCCAGCTGAAGCCTCCAGGGCATGGAACACTACCGAGGGTCACCAAAACCAGCCCCTGACACTGGATTCCTGCTGAGCTGGATGGGAAGCCTTTGAGACTAAAGATCTCTAAGGTGTATCACCCTCATGAGATGGAGAAAAAAGAGCTGTGCCAGAGCCAGGTGCTCTGGTCTCTTCTGGGGTGGGGCTGGTTGAGATCTTGTGGTGCAAGGAATTAATTTTTCTTGTTCTCATACAAACATAGAATGGCTTGTGTTGCAAAGGACCTTGAAGAGCATCCAGTTCAGGGACACCTCCCACTATCCTGGGTGGCCCCAAACCCTGTCCAGCCTGGCCTGGGACACTGCCAGGGATCCAGGGGCAGCCACAGCTGCTCTGGGCACCCTGTGCCAGGGCCTGCCCACCCTCACAGGGAGGAATTCTTTTCCCAGTATCAAATCTAAACCTTCCCTATGTAAGTGTAAAGCCATTCCCCTTGTCCTGGTACTCCAGGCCCTTATAAAAAGTCTCTCTCTGTCTTTCTTGCAGGCTCCCTTCAGGCACTGGAAGGCTGCAATTTCGTCACCCCAGAGCCTTTTCTTCTCCAGGTGAACACTCCCAGTTGTCCCAGTCTCTCTCCAGAGCAGAGGGCTCCATCCCCCAGCTCACTCCTCTGGACTCTCTCCAACAGCCCTGTGTCCTTCCTGTGCTGGGAGCCCCAGGGCTCAGCACTCCAGGTGAGGTCTCACTGCTTCCCTGTAAGGGCTTGGCAGCTGAAAAGCCCCAGGAGAAATGCCACAGCCCCACTCCTTGCTCTCAGACTGCTCTGCAGCCATTCCCTGGCTTCTGCAAGGGCACATGCTGCAGAATGTGGCTCCCTGGCATGCTGGGAGCACAGAGGGTGGCTCTCAGCTGTTTGCCGTGCTCTCTTCCCACCCGTCCTCCTTCCCTTCTGCTGGATGTGACACACAATTCTCAGGGTGTTGGGAATCCTGACAGTTGCTGAAGGCTGTTTCAGAAGCCAGGCTGTACTTGTGATTTGAGGTTCCTTTGAGTAAAGTGGAGGAGAAGAAACAAACCATTAAAAAAAAAAAAAAAGAGATGGGCCAAAAGAAGAAAATGGTGCAGGACAAGATGGAAGGCTGAAAGAGATTGCCAGGGTGGTTTCACCAGCTGCTTGCTCTCACAGTAACCATATATTTTTTTTCTCAAAAAAAAAAAAAAAGATAAAAAAGAAAAAAAAGGAAAAAAACCCCACTTTTCCAAGTGAGTTCATGCTGCACCTTGTCTGCTCCTGGTATGAGTGGAAGGCAGTGCTTGATGCTCCCTGCAAGTGGCAGCCAGTTTGCTGCCAGCACATCCCCAGGTAAAGGCATTGTGTAAATGTCAGAGGAGTGGCTCCAGACTTGAAAAATCAGCTGTCATTGCTTTCACCTTAATGTGAAATGAGATCCAAGGGGTGGGGAAAGGATAGGACAGCCAAAAACTCAACTCCAAGCCAAATTAGGTCTGCCTCTGAAAGCAGTTTTCTGTTCCAGAGGTCTCTTTCTCTCCACATGGGGTAGGCTGGCCTTGAGCAGCTGCCAGATGCCCTCCTGGATGCTCTCTCACTGCTCCTCCTTGGCAGGACAGAGGGAGAAAATAACGTGGAAAATCTCCTGGGTCAAGACAAAGGCAGGGGGATCATTCATCAGTTACTGTCACGAGCAAAACAGACTTGCCTTGGGAGGAATTAATTTAATTTATTGCTAAAATTTGTGCAGCCTGGGGAGGAGGAGACTGAAGGGAGACCTGAGAGCAGAATTCAGCTTCCTCCTGAGGGACAGCTCCAATCTGTGCTCTCTGTGACAGGGACAGCACCTGAGGGAGCAGCTGGAGCTGTGTCAGGGGAGGGAAAGGCTGGAGCTCAGGAAAAGGCTCTTCTCCCTGAGGGTGCTGGGCACTGCCCAGGCTGACAGAGCCCAAGGAACATTTGGACAGTGCTCTCTAGGATGCACAGGGTGGGATTGTTGGGGTGTCTGTGCAGGGCCAGGGGTTGGACTCCGTGATTCCTGTGGGTCCCTTCCAACCCACATGATTCTGTGATTAAAATAGATTTGGAGGGTGAAAAACAAAGACAAAAATTAAAACAGCACTTTCTCTCCAACCCTCTTTGCCCAAGCTGGGCTTTGTTCCTTCACTCCCAACTCTCCTGTCCCTGTCCCCTGAGGGACTGGGAATGGCTGCAGTCAGCCCATAACATCTCTCCTCTGCCATTCCTCCCTCTTCCCACTTTTCCCCAGGAAATGCTGGGCAGAGGCAACAGAGCGGCTACAGCAGTGGAGGACATGGGCCGAGAAATCCAAAATCTGGGCTGTGGGCAAATGGATTTAGCCTTAGGGCTTTCCTTTCTAAGCCCAATGCAGGAAACAGCACTGGCCTTTGTCGTGTGAAATGTTTGGGGTTCAGTTGATGACTGTGCTACTTGAGGGTGTAATGAGGTTGCCAAGTTCTTTCAAATTCCCACTTCCCTGTTTGTCCTGGCCTTGCAAGCATAGTGTTTAATAAATCCTTCACAGTGCTGAGAGTTAAAGGCTGCTTAATAGCTTGTCACTTCAGGTTTGTGTTATTTCAGCATTTGCATAAGTGCATTCATGACTTTGGCACTTCAAGCCACCACGGATGTTTGGGCTCCTTGGCTCTCCCAGCAAATGGAAGCAGGGCTGGGGAAGATCATGAGGGTTGGTTTTCCTGTGGGGTGGGCAGGAATGTTCTGGCAAAAATAGCCAGCTTCCAGTTGAGCCAGGCTAGAGCATCTGAAGTCTGTGGTCCTCCCACTTCTCTTTTTCTCTGGCAGCTACTCCAGCAGCAACAGCTGCTTCTTCAGCCCAGGCAGCTGAGCTCTTCTCGCAGGACAGAGAAACCCGGGCTCAGCTCATCATCATCATCATCATCATCATCATCATGCCATTGTGAGCTGAGCTGGACCCCCCATCGAGCAAAACCCCCAAATCCCTAGAAGCTGCCAGGACTTCGGGTGGAGATCTGGAGGAAAGTGCCTTCCTACCCTTCTCCTGGTTTTGTTTTCCATCACTTTTTTCTCGGGAAAATGCGTTTTGAGTGCCCAGCCTGCGATGTGTTGGATGGGGACCCAGCTTTTTGTTTGGAAGGAGTTTTTTTGGCTACGCCAGCCAGAACTGGCTGAGGTTCCTTTTCCAAGAGACTTGCAAATAAGCAGAGTAACCAGGGCTGTGTAGCTGGGCTCCAGAAGAAGCTGCACTCCAAACGATGAGGCAGGAGTAGCTCACAGAGCTCCAGATGTTTCTGCCTGCTGAAAGATGATGAAATGGGTGTTGAGCTCCTGGTTATATGGATTTTATCACCTATAACTGACTTGAAATTGGCTCTGTAATCCAGCTTCTGAATCTTAGAGGAGAACTTCTTCCCCAAGCCCCTGACTAACTG
This sequence comes from Irena cyanogastra, assembly GCA_013397155.1. NCBI lineage: Eukaryota > Metazoa > Chordata > Aves > Passeriformes > Irenidae > Irena > Irena cyanogastra. Next base: position 54,375 of record VWZV01012206.1, on the reverse strand, counting down.
GCCATGATCTTCACAATTGTAAATAATGCTCTGTTTCCCCTTGTCCCTGTCATCTCTTCCTACCCTGCATTGCTAGTGATGTATTAGGCCTCATCTAGATTGCTCTAGAATCCACATCAAACATTTTTATTTGGTCTGTCAACATTAATATATAGGTATTTTTCTTCTGTAAGGGAGATTCCTTCAACTCTTCCAGTTTCTGGCTTATTTCTAGGAAGCAGCAAAACATCATTGATAAAGCCCATTTGCAGTCTTGTCCTCGGATAATCCCCCCACCTTTGTAAAACCTTTCTGAGAGCTCTTTTAAAACTGCTCCTTTTATTTTTGGAGACCCTCTGGTTGAATATTGGACCTCAGAATGTCTGACTGTTGAGCCAATACCAGATTCAATACTCTACAAGTTTCAGGTGGAGGATTTGCTTTTTGTCTCGTGGGAAGTAGACGCTTCCACTTGGCAGGAGCTGCGGCGGAGGAGATTTCTTAGGATTTCTGTAGGAAAACGCTCCCTGCTGGTGCGTGAGGAGGATGGGAACAGCTGCTGTGAATTGGCAGTGCCCCTGGAGGCTCCCGGAGTTCGGAGAGCGAGGGCAGAGCCAGACAGGGGAAGGTGAAGCCAGCAGCTGTGCAGAAGGAGAACAAGCCCGGAATGCCCTTTAGTCACAGCCTGCAGTCGTGCCAGACGTAAATGTGAGCGCTCCGTATCGCTGGCACCCAGATAACGAGCGGAAACGAGCGGGCTGATGAGACGCTGGAATTAATGGGGCGTGCAGGAATGCCGTGCTGGATCCCGGCTGGGCAGGCAGCTTGGGAACTGAAGTGAGCTGGTGTTTCAGGAGCTCCTTCTCCCCGAGCTTTTGAGCGCGGTCACAAAGCCATTGCTGCATTCGAGGGGCTTGGGGTGGGTGTCCCATCCTGCCTGTGCCCGTTTGCTGCTGCTCGTGTTCCCTGATTTTAAATTATTCAGGCGGAACGGGATAGCAGCTTGTTGAACAAGGAACCTGTTAGAGAGCTGGATCTGTGCGTGGAAGAGGCAGAGGCAGAGGGCTGCTGGAGCTGTGGGGGCTCCTTAAATTAGCTTTGTTCCTAACCTTGATACAAAGAAGGGGTGGAAAAGTGGAAGTCCAAGTGTGGCCGCATCCTTGGCCCAGCCTTTTCCCGTTTGGAACAACCCTGCTGCAGTGCTCCCGTTTCCTTACCCTGAGAATGACTTAAGCAGACACTCAAATTCACCCCGTGGCTCAGAAACTTGAGAAGTGAATGAGCTTAAACGTGTGCATTTTAACCTTCCCTGCGCTCATCAGGGTGAAAAGCTGAATGTTCTCTGCATGGAAGCAGAAATTTTGTTGATTGCCAGAGTCAGGAGTGGAGAAGAAGAACCTCTCTCCCCCTCATCCTTCTGTAGCCGCCGATGACAGACTGTAAGTGTCACAGTGTGAATGTTGGCATCTCCACCAGGGCTGCTGGGGAGCCACGTTTTGCAGCATTTGGTTCTTGTGTGACATGTGAGAGGAGCAAGGCTTTGCTGTGCTGGCAGCAGGAGCTGCGGAGGGAGGGGGTCTCACCCTTCAGCAGGAGCGGCTGACCTTGGTCACACGTGGGGGTGGGACGTGGCTCTGGAGGAGTTCTGCGAGCCCCGTGGTTGGAAAAGTGCCACTTGGTGAGGGTGGCAGATGGCACAGAGCATCAGGTGCTGGTCTCCAGCCTCACAGTGACAGCGTTTCCTATTCCTGGCCTCTCGCAGCAAATGTGGGCAGCGATGGGTGGTCTTGGGGTGACCCACAGCACGCCCAGGAAGGTTCCTGCTGATCCTTCACAGCATTCACAGTCTGTTTAAATGGTGCTTGTGTCGCAGATTTTTGGGGGTGGATGGTGATGCTGCTGGAGATCACGGAATCATTCAGCTTGAAAAAGACCTTTGACATCATGAAGTCCAACCACAAATGGTGTGACTTCAGCAAAGAGCTGGGACAGAGTAGGGCTGGCTGCCAGAATTCCACTGGAGCTATTAAGCAGTCAGCTTGTCTGCCTTCAGCAACCTTCAGGATTATTTTTTTGCCCCAAGATTAATTTGTATCTTGTAGTATGAATCAGCTGTGTCCTGAAAAAAGCAAGCAAAGCCAGAAAATCTGAGTCATTGCTCTTCGCCTTCAGGCAAATCCCGGTAAGGCCAACACAAGTTTGGGGCAAAACATCACTTAGATCTACCAGTCCCTCTACACGTTCCAGCTGGGAAGAAGGGGATACTGCCCCTATCCAGGGCTTCCTGGCAGGAGCCTTTCTGTGAAGTGCTGAGATCATTTAGAACGTGACCATGCATACGTAAGCTTCTGGCAATTTCCCTTTCATCCTTTAACAAGCTTGGTTTCCAGAAGTGTTTTTGCCACCCAGTCATGCACCAGTTAAAACTGACCTCTGCAAACCCCAGACTTGGTTCCCTGTGTGGCACAGAATTGCAGGATAATTTAGGTTGGAGAAGACCTCCGAGACCATCAAGTCCAGCCTTGGTACCGTGCAAGAAATGTTATGACTTTTAAATATAAATCAGTGATGCAGTGGTGGTGGTAGAGATCGAGTCCCAGACCTGTTTGGATTGGAAGGAACCTTAAAGATCATCTGGTTCCAACCCCCTGCCATGGGCAGGGAATGTTTGAAGGTAGTGCCCATGGGCAAACCCAGCACCATCCCCTGCTGGCATTCCTGGCTCGTGTCTGTGAGGAATGAGTCAAGGCCAGCTCCAGGACCTGTCATTACTCGTGTCTGGGAAGGGCGCTCAGGGGTGACTGTCAAATGTCCTGTCACACCTACAGTCCCAACCCCACTTCAGCTTTTGGAAAGCAAGCAGCTTTGTGTCACATGTAAACTCTCTGTTTTGGGTTATGTGACTCCTGCTGGTTTTCCAGTAATTTGCAAAAAAAAAAAAAAAAGGCGGAAAAAAACTTCCCTGAAGTTTTACACATTAAACTTGACCAGTAGTTCCAAATTCAGGATCAGCTTTGCTGCCTCTCACTGCTCAGCCAAGGTGATAAAATGCCTTTGGACGAGATTTTGAAAGCTCTCTTTGCAGCACTAATTGTGGGAACTTGGATTCTGCAGATGCTGAGCAGCCTGAAACGAGCCTTGAAATCACCTTTGATAGGGTTTGCAGCAGATTTCTGAGAGACACCATGAAGGGAAGGAGCAAAACTCAGCATCCCTGGCACTCTGGGTGTCCTTTCAAATTATTTACCACCAAAATGATGCTGTCTCATGGGCGCCTCAAGGCCAGGTTGGATGGGTCTTGGGGCAACCTGGTCTAGCGGAAGGTGTCCCTGCCCATGGCAAGGGTGGAAAAAGAGGAGATTTAAGGTCTTCTCCAACCCAAACCATTCTGGGATTCTGGATTCCATGACTTGGGATGAGACTAACGTGGCCACCTCCTGTGTGTACCTGGAGAGTGACCCCCCCATGACCCATGGAGCTGGAGCTGCTTCTCCACTTGCCAAACCCCTCTTTAATGCTCTGCCTCGCCACTCAAATTAGAGCTTTATATTAAGCACACCACTTATTAATTAACAACAATAACCATTGCCTTGTAAGAGAATTATTTTGCCTAATAACAAAACACTTGCCAGGAAGACTTTGCTTTTCCAGCAGCTCGAGCTTGCCCCTGGCTTTCCTGCTGCTTCCTTTCAAAGCTGACAGCTCTCAGCGTCTTTGGAGAGGCTTTTCCTAGGCAGAGTTGTTGTCACACTGCTCCAGCAATTGCTTTTCTGAGCTACCACAACTCAAAGTGCTCCCCAAGGGCTTTGCTCAGGCCTCTTCATGCAGCTTACACCCTGTAGCTGTGGGCTATTTCAAATATGCACAAGCTATTGTTGTATTTCTGGGTTATTTATTTCCTACTCAACTGTCTGCTTTGTGATGGATTTTGTTTTTCTTTGTTGTCTCTCTCTCTTTTTTTTTTTTATTTATTTGGTGGGTTTTTATTCCATTTGGAGAGAAATTCTCATTGGGAATTGCAAGTGGAGAGCAGAGCTGAATTTCAATTCTGGCTTGATACGTGGGCTCGGATTGTCTAACCTGGCTGGGCTTGAGGCTGTGTCAACAGATTGAAAAGCACTAATTGAGACCTCTGTACTTAGAAAAATGTATCCTGGGAGATTTCCCAGGATATTTTAACAGCAATGCACCTTGTAGGAATGACTGCAAGACATCCTGGATTGAAAATAAGAGGTAAAACCTTTGTTATCTTACCCAAGCAGCAGTTAGGAGTGCTCAGCTCAGCTCTGGCCCTGCCTGTCATTCTGTGCTGCCTCCCACCTGCTGCTACCTCTGCTGAGGTTTCCTCCAGTGGCCAGAAGATGCCAAATGGGCATTCTCAGCTTCTTCATTGAACCCACTAGGAAGAGGATTTTTAAAAATTTGTATTTTTATTTGCACCTTTTCCGTGTCTTCCAGCACCAGAGCTCACACCGGGGGAACTGAAATGCAAACTCGGAGCTCTGTGCAAGGGTTTGAGCTGCTCGGGACAGCTGCTAGTGCCATGGGCAGGCTCTGGAGCAGACAGAGCTGCTGACAGCAGGCAAGAGAGGATCTGTCTGGACAGTGCTAATCACAGTCCCTGGCAGGCTGGCTGCTGGGAGCCAGGCACAGATGGCTGCACTCCTCCCTCCAAGTCGTCGGAGCTCGCTGGTATTTTGTGAATCTGTCTGGTTTTAGCACATTTTATGGCTTGTGCTCTCACCAGGCAAGGGCTGCTGGAGTTTTCCTCTGCAGTGACACCACGCTGGCTGCTCAGACTGGAGTCCTGCCGTGCTGGGGCAGGATTTGGTTCTCGGTGTTACCAAAAATTTGGTAAAAGCAGTGGCCAGCATCTCCTGGTGTTTAAATGGCTTTTGCCTGAAGGGGTTAACGGGAGAAATAGATCACTCGAGACTTGAGTAGTGCATCTGTATCTCCTTTCATCCCAATCAAAAGATCGCTGGGAACTTGATTAGGAGGAAATGTAATGCAGATCATTGATGAAAATACCCGAGAAATACCATTGTTCACCGACAAGTGATTAACAGAAACTCTTTACGTAGTCATTAACATACCTGGCTGAGGCCTCGCTAATTATCAGCTGAGTGAATGCTTTCATCAGGGTGACAAAGGGGACAAGTCAGGCCTCATTTCCAGTGGCTCTGGTAACAAAAATTGAGCTGTCAAGGTCACCACGCAGTTTTGGGGATGTTGCCTCACCTCAGCTGGGCACTTCGAGCTTCCCTGCTGCTAAGACCCAAAGTGGACCGTGAAGATCTCAGTTCCTGCACAACTCCCCCATTTTTGTTCCCCGGGTTTATTTTAGCTGCTGGGAGAACATCTCCTGTCCTTCATTACTTCCCTGATGGAAGCAGCGTGTCTTAGCCCAGCAGCTGCTCTTTGAACACGCAGAATCCCAGGCTGGTTTGGCTTGGGAGGGACCTTAAAGAGCACCTAGTTCCAAGAAACACAGACAAATCAGCTGTTGATGCCTGTGTGCTGAGTGATGACCCTGGGGACAGGTGTGCCCGTGCAGGGACATCCGAAGGGCCCAGGGAAGAGCCCAGGGAATGTCCCAGCTGTTTCCAATGGACTCTCCACGGGGCACAGCTGGGCCCATCAACCACAGTTGGGGCAGCTCTGCAAAAATGGTATTTAAGGAAGGGCAAAGATTGCAGGGAGCAATGGGAAGCTGTTGCTAGTGGAAGAATGGTAGTGTAGGGTTTGTAGGTGCTGGTTGGGCTGGAAAGCTCAGTTCAAACACAGTTCCTCCAGGGGCAGGGGTGTTTGGGCAGGCTGTTTTTGCATGTTTACAAAGGTGCTGTTCTGTGGAGGGCGATCCTCTTCATCATCTCCGAGCCACTGCTTTGCCTTGGCCAAGGTAGGTCTGTGTGTGTGCGTGCATGTAAAATGAAATTAAGTCGAGAAGCTCTGCTCGCTGATTAAAATCAGTGTCTCTAAATAATTGTAATGTTAAGTGCTGCCTGTGCCCTGCAGAGCTGCCCTGTGATGTTTTCCCTTGGTTCAGCACTTAATGGGATCCTTGGGAGTGAGTGTTTGAGTGGGGCTGACTCACTCTCTGAGCCCTGCGGCTGTGGGGTGGTTTTGCTTTCACTCCTTGTCGCACAGCCCAGCTGAGCAGCAGAAAATATCCTTCAAACGTGGGAATGCCCAGTGACAAATGTCTTGAGCACCCTGCCAGGAGCCCAGCAGTGCAAGCAGGAGAGCTCCTTGCTGTGCTCCGTATTCATGTTTTCATTGTGCCCTTCAGCACTTCTTGGCAGTGAATGCTCTGGTGAGATGCTTGGAGAGCCTCAAGGATTCTCCCAGCGTTGTAATTGTTCTGGAACGAGTTAGAGATCTCTCCTGGAAAAGGAAGGATGTGGGTTCTTTCCTAGCTTAGTGTTTCCTCGTTTGAATGCACCGCTTTTGCAGGTAATTGCACTGTGCTAGCAGAACAAATTTCAGCAAGCAGTTGATAAAATTCATAATTAATGAGCTTTGGCTGCCACAATGCTGATTCTGTTCAAAATAAGCTCGCATTCCATGCCTGCTTTTCCCAGATACAAATGAATCTGCCTTTCAGTGGAATCAAATGTCATTTAGACATACGTAGCCTGGGGAGAAAGTGCATTCTTCAGCTGTTCAGTACCTGTCCCAGTCTGTTTGCAGCGACGTGTTGATTTTGGCCTTCTGGGCACAAAGTAGGAAGAAGAGAAACTTTCTCCTCTCTTCTGTCTAAAATGCTGTCTGTAGGGCAAGATGAATTTGTATGGGATGAAGCATGGAATGAATGGAGATGCCTGAGTGAGCTGGCTGTGTTCTTTGCTATCCCTGTTTCCCTCCTCTCTCCTGGAGGGAACATCCAAGGACTTTTTGTGTGGCTTGCCTGGGGACATCTCTTAGGCAGATAGCAGTGCAAGTGATGGGCTTGGAGGATTAGGATTAGGAAGGAGTGACTGGAAGTGGTGGCTGTGCTTCTTCAACCAGGTGCTGTAAAGTTCCTGGCAGATATTACAGATATTTGATGTGCCTGTGTTGCCTCCTCCTCCCCAAAGCAACACTTTTTTTGTCCCCATGAATGGAGAAAACAGGACTGGGAAAGAGGGAGTGGGAATGAGGTAGAGTTTAAGGTCTCTTCCAGCCCAGCCTGCTCTGTGATTGCTCAGGCTGGCATCAGTGGATTAATTACCTGCAGAACATCATAACTCAGCCCTGGCTGCTCAGGTAACCAGGAGAATGCTCAGGAAACAATTAAAGCTGAGTAAAGGTGGTCTGGGGAAGCTTAATTGGTGAAAAATGAAGGAAAGCTCAGCAGCCAGCTGAAGTAGGTTAAGAATGGAGGTGTGATTAGATGCTCACACCTGACAAGCCAGAGCAGGGGCTGTAGTCATCAAACCTGCCTTAGATTAGCTATGCCCTGGCAGAGATGCTGTAGTTTATGATTTTTCATCTAATTGCACGAGATGTGGTGAGAATGTATCCCCCAGGGATGTGTCCTGTCAGGGAGGCCAGAGTGTTTTCCTTCCTCCCACATCGTGGACACTGTGTCTCATAGGAAATTTAATATATGTCAAAAGAGGCTTAATTTTTCTCTGTTAAAACCCCCCTCATTTTTTCCCCTACTGCAAATGTTTGCCCTACTGTTGGTTTGTCAAGAGAGGCTGGCTGTGAGTTTTGTGTGGTTGCCACTAAATTCAGGGTGGGTGGGTGGGTGCAGGTGTCAGCTGATGCTGCGGAGACCTCCACAGTCACTTAATTGCTGTCACCAAGCCCAGGTGGGGTCAGGTGTGCACCAGTGAAGGGGTGATTGGCTACAAACCCTGTTGAGAGTAAGAAACCCAGCTTTATATGGTAGCACAAGTGGAAAAGTAACGTTGATTCGGAGTTTTTAAAGACTTTTTAAACTTCTGGGTCTTGGAACTAGATTATCTTTAAGGTCCCTTGCAACCCAAACCATTCCATGACATCCTGCTTTGGGATGTCGAACAAACCCAGGAAACCTGCTTTATTTTGCCCTTCAATTTTTCTTTTTTAAAAGAGTTTTAGACAATCTCTCAGGTGGAGTGGAGTGTGCAGTGTGGGCAGTGTGTGAGCATTTGGTGCCTCCCACAGATTCTGGCGTGTGGGCAAAGGGTTTAATATTCCTTTAGCATCCCAGTCCCTTTATAGCCTAATGCAGTTTGCAGGGCATGAAAGAAAATCCAACTCTGCACCAGAATTCAGAGGGGAAATAACGAGTTGGGGTCTGTTTCAAATAATTAAAGCACGCAGATATTTAGTGATCTATCAAGGGGAATGAGGGAGTAATAAGACACTCTGTCCAATTTGTTTTAGAGCTGAGGTTGGAGCGCTCTGGTATAAAATTATAACCCCTGCATTAATCACAAGAATGTTCCCTGTATCTAGGTCAAATCCACACGTGAACCTCCACAAAACTTTTGCTTCATTCAGCTTTTTCATGATTACGTTCTGGTGCCTCAGGGGAGGTAAAATACCTTTGATTTTAAAGGGGGGGGAGAGTAAAGGGGGGGCATTTTTTATCCAGTTTCTCTCTAGCTTCTCCTCCCTGCCTCATCTTTTTAAAGCAGCAAGGGTTTTCTTTTTAAAAAGGGGGAAAGAAAAGGTTTGTTTTATGTATGTTTTTCACTGAAGGTTGCTCAAATTCAACCAGTTCTATTGTGCCTCAGAAGGAGCCATAAAATTTCATTACAGCTTTTCCACAGAAACCAATTTGAGTGTCCAAGGCTTGGTCTTGTGGTTTAAAGATCTCTCTGTAGAATCAGTGTGTGCCTCTTTCCCATCCCTGCGTGGCTGCCAGGTTCAGTTCATGTCTGCTGAAGTATTTCTTTGGGGACTGAAACCAATTAAAGCTGTGATGAATTAGAGGCTCTGCCTTTGGGTTAGCTCTAAATCTTGGCTTTGTGTGCGTGAGCATCCCACTCTGCAGGTGACTGTGAGCTTGGCTGTGCTCCTTCTCAGTCTGATTTATACAGAGAATGATGAGAGGGAGCTCTGTGGCATCCAATACACAATTTTTAGCTAAAAATACTGAAGGGTGGTTGGTTTTTTAGGGTTTTGGTGTGCCTTTTTTTTTTTCTTCCCTTTTGTGGTAAATACTGCTAAAGAATCGAAGTGGCCATAAAAATAAGAAATAACTCACTTTTAGCTCCTCTTTTCTCCTTTTATATTACACTCTTAATATCAAATTGCTCTGGAAATGTAACATCTCCTCAGTTTGGAGGCACCAGGAATAGCTCCTGCCTTGGATCTGGCACTGTTCCAGCCATGTGACTTGCAGTGTAATGTACACATTGTCACCCAGAAATTACCAAAAATACCCAGGCAAGCTCAGGGCTGGGTTTTACTGAGCCTTACACAAAGCCTAGAGCTGCATCTCCCATTTCTGCCACGTGCCAGTCAAAAGTACACAGAGCTGTAGGGCTGGGCTGGCACCATTTGGGAGCATGGATCCCATTTCCAAATTACTCCACTGGATGGTTTAGGAGGATCTTAAAGCCCATTTCTTCCTGTGGGCAAGGACACCTTCCAATATCCCAGGTGGCTCCTGGCCTTGGACACTGCCAGGGATCCAGGGGCAGCCACAGCTGCTCTGGGCACCCTGTGCCAGGGCCTGCCAACCCTCACAGGGAACAATTCCTTCCCACTATCCCATCCATCCCTGCCCTCTGGCAGTGGGAAGCCATTCCCTGTGTCCTGTCCCTCCATGCCTTGTCCCCAGTCCCTCTCCAGCTCTCCTGGAGCCTTCTCCATGTTAAAAGTTAATATATCAAAGGCTTCCACATGCCTTTTGGGACATTCAGTGGCAGCAAGGGACCCTCCCAGCAGCCCACCCCCTCCTCCCTAGACCTCCTTTCCTCCAAATAACCCTGGGAAGTCAAATGTCACACAATGAAGGTTTTGCCTCCTTTGGGACCAATATCCTGAATTTTGTGCTGACAGTTCACAAGGGGGAAATCTGCTGACACAGAGGCTGTGATGCTGCACGTGCACTTCTGCACAGCAGCTGTTTAAGGGCAGTGTTTGGAATGCAGGGATCACCCCAGAGGATGGAAACACTGAGGGAGAGACCTCGAGCAGCCTGAACAAATAGAAAAAATATCAGCAGGAAGACTGCTGGGACACTTGATGCTAGTCTGTGGCAGTCAGAGATCACTGGCTTCTTCCACTCTACAAATGAAATAGAAACTTCAGTCTCAGGCAGAGATATTTGATTACAAAGCAGACATGGGTTGGCAGATAACAGCTGGAGGGGAGGAAGAGAGCCAAGCCAGGGCTCTGAGCCCAAAGAGCCCTGCTCCAACAAACTGCAGAGGGAGGAGAAACTGCCCTGACACACAGCCTGGGACACAGCATTTCTCCTCACAGTTGTGAGAAACCCCAGCCTGCAGCCCACTGCTTTTCACTTTCCTTTTGCTGAGCACATCCCACCGTTCCCCCAGCCAGAGCCTTTCCAGGAACACTTGGGAGAGTCAGCGTTCCTGGGAGCTCAGCATCCCCCGGGGAGGTGAGCAGAGGGATGGAGCAGGCAGGACAGAGCAGAGTGGCTGCAGCACTGCCCAGGGGGATGGAAAACGAGGATCTGCCCTCTCTGCACCCCAGCCAAGCCAAGAATGGCAGGTTTAAACCAAGGAAGGAAAGTACTTTTGTGTTTTTGGCTTGTGACATCAAGGTCTGAGAGGGGCCACACGATCCTGCCCCTCAGCAGGAGATTTTAGGGCAGTGTTTTAATGTGATCAGAGCCCCTCTGCTCTGGAGCCAGACTGGGAGAGCTGGAGGTGCTCACCTGGAGAAGAAAAGAATCCAGGGAGAGCTCAGAGCCCTTGCCAGGGCATAAAGGGGCTCCAGGAGAGCTGGAGAGGGACTGGGAACAGCAGAACAGGACACAGGGAATGGCTCCCACTGCCAGAGGGCAGGGATGGATGGGATATTGGGCAGGAATTGTTCCCTGTGAGGGTGGGCAGGCCCTGGCACAGGTTGCCCAGAGCAGCTGTGGCTGCCCCTGGATCCCTGGCAGTGCCCAAGGCCAGGTTGGGCACTGGGGCTTGGAGCAGCCTGGGATAGTGGAAGGTGTCCCTGCCATGGAATAAAATGATCTTTAAGGTCCCTTCTAACCCAAGCCATTCTGAGGTCTGTATCCTGAAGATACAAGGGACATTGGTGGCTCAGCCCCTTGTCACTGGTCCAGCCTGAACTGAGCAAGCTTACAGACACAAAAAGCAGTCTGAGGCACATCTTGCTTTCAAGCAAAACACTCCCTCAGCAGAGAGGCACAGGTAGGAGATCAGGTGGTCCAAGAAACCATTAAGCAAACTCTTCATGCTGAACACGAGTTCTGAGGAGCTCAAGTTCAAAGCCCCCTGCAAGTCATTTGTGACTCAAGTGTAAACCCTGCCAGGCCAAATCCCAGAGCTGGCACTGATGGCATCCAATCCACCCACAGATCAAGAGTCTAATGCCACATTTCAAACCCCCAGAACATGACAGGAGCTCAGTATTTTCTTATACTTGTACACAATAGAATTTATGAAACAGATAGCAAAAGCCATCCATCTTCATTTATAAGTCATGGCTTTTGCCTTTGTTAAATTTAATTGCTTCCCCTGTGGCTTCAATCAAGGGCAGATTCTATTAAAAGTAATTACTTTGCTGTGCAGCTGGCATAGCAAAGTTGCTTGATAAAGGTTAATCTACTAAGTGATGGCAGCTTCTAAATGAGGGTGATGATTTTCATTAATAACTTCATGGGGAAGATGATGCTGGAATTTACACATGCACTGACACGACAGCCACGGCTCCAGAGGGTTCTGTGTCCCCATGCTGGCCCAGGAACCAGGACAAGCGTGCCACGGGGTCTTGCTGCAGGTGCCAAGCACTGGAGCTTGCTCCCCGTGTCACCCACAGGCTTCCACTCACACTCATCCTCTGGGATGTGCACACTGTGCTCTGGTTCATCCCTGGAAGTGTCCAAGGACAGGCTGGGCCAGGCTTGGAGCAAGCTGGGACAGGGGGAGGTGTCTGTGCCCACTGCTGAGGGTTGGATGGGATGGGCTCTCAAGTCCCTAACACCCCAAACCCTTTTAGGCCAGTGCAGAATCAGCACCCCGAGCTCACTCCAAGCCATTTGCTTTTTAGGATTCTTTTTGTTTTCCATAGCTCCAGCAGAAGGGAAAGCAGGGGCAGGAGCCTCCTGATAATCATCAAAGTGGGTCCAAACTCAGGAGGAAGGCTTCAAACCAACCCCTCGTTTTTCTTTTGTTTTGATTCTTATTCCTTTTTTTCTTGATACCCTTTTGAACTTTGAGCCTGCTTTGCCTTTCTCCTAATCCTATCTCACAGCAAGAAGTAGGTCCATTGGCTGGGAAATCTCCAAATTAGTGAAAATTCCAAATTGGCAAACCAAAACCACTGCACCCTGCAGAGCAGCAGCCCAGAAATGCAGCCCAGCCTCACAGGCTGCAGCATTCTGTGCAAAGTTTGGCCATTTGTGCCACACAAAGAATGGGAGAAAGGCTAGAATATATAAAAAATACACTTTTTCCCCCCACTGATGCCATCTTTTAGCTGCACTGGAGGATTTGACTACTCCCACTCATGGCCAGAATGTTCAGTTATGCAGCAGCAGCACTGCTGCTCTCTCCAGACTAACTAAAGCTGCTCTAATGGTCCTTTGTGGATCTCTTCCAACTCAAGATATTCTCTGAATCCTGTGGGTTTAGGCACCAGGACATGGCACTCCAGTGCCTACTGTGGCAGATCTACAGAAAAACCCCAAGCATTTTCATGTTTTTAACCATCAGAACCCAGTTTTATAAGCAAGCTGTAGGTATTTCATGGAAAATTAGACCAGCTCTCTCAACCACAGGAAAGTTTTACACCATAAATCACAAATGCCTCTGAAATCAGGAGCTTGAGGGGAAAAAAAAAAGGTTAAGAATTAGAAGCTTAGCACCAGCTATTTTTAACATAATACTGAGAGTAACACCCTGCAAGCAGCACACACACATGCTCTATGAATAAAGTAAAAATTCAGCCTTCTGCACACGCCTGCCCCTCTGTGAAGGGAGCTGCCATCTGCATGTTGAAAGGATTATTTTCCACGTGGGAGGCCAGAGAAAGGGGGGGAAAAATCCCAGAAACCTGCTAGGAAATGCAGTCAAAAGGGCAAGTTGTCTCCTGTTTCAGCAAGCTGGGGTGGTCCACGTGGAATGGCTCTGGCACAGGGGATTGCTCCTTCCAGCCTTGCACCATTCACTGCCCTTCAGGGAATTAATTAGGGAATTAGGTAGCTTCAGGGAGAGGGCTGAGACTGAAAGTTCTGAAAGGCGCGACGTGCTGGATCCCCAAATCTTTTAATGTTAACCTTGGAAGCATCTTCCTGTAAGGTGGGAACAGCTCTTTGCACCTCTCTTCCAGCCCAGCTGTGGTTGTCACCCCATTAACCACAGCCATGGAAAGGACTCAGCCCCTGGCTCAGCAAGTCCCAGGTGGGACACCCAAGCTCCAGTTTTTCCTCTGGGTGATGAAAAGCCTCTATGAGCATCTCTGTTCCTGCTCCTTCCTTGCCTGCTGCACTTCACACACCTTGGCCTTCATGAAGCCACTCGTGGCCATTCCCAAGTCCTTGGTTTCCCAGTGGAAGCAAAGCTCTGCTTTTCCTTGTATCTCTGACAAGGATTTGTACTCTGGGAGTTTCAATTGCCCCTTGGTAGTTATCACTCCAGAGCAATAAAAATCTCCTTGGGTCAGATGCAAACAACGCGTGGCTCCAACTCCCTCTAAATCAAATTTTACTGGAAAGTCACGGGAAGCTCAAACATTCCCAAGACTAGAAAGAGAAAGGAGCTATTTATTCTTGCAGTTACACCAAGAGAGAGCTGAGAAGGTGTTACATTGCTGCCAGCTTAGCTACACATTCAAAAATAAATGTGTTTTCTTGGTGATGGTGAGAGTGCAAATCTCCAGGGAAAGCAAAGTCAGAATGGAAGGGAAGCGAAGCAAAGCTATTTATTCAGACTATGGCTGTCAGAAGGGTCTGTGCTGATCAAAGGCTGCTCTGCTGCCCAGGGGGAAAGGGGAGCAGCCCTACCTGCAGGTGAGAAAAGCAAAGAATTCCTCCCTGGGAGCAGGTGAAGCAGCCCAGCAGGGCCACGTGGGATACCCAAGGGATGAGCATCCTGTGCCACCTGTGGGATCCAGCAGGGCAGGGCAGCAGCTGGGCCAAGGCAAGGGCTGGCTCAGGCTCTCCACCAGCAGTTTGTGCTTGTCATTATGTGGGGGAGCAAGCAGCAATTTCACCAGAGACCTCTGGAGTTTAATCAAGCCTTCAGCAGCTAAATGGAGCAGTCACAACCATCCTGCCATGGTGTCTCTGCTCCAGAGGAGAGGATGGAGCCCTCGGGGACACGAGCCACCCCTTGGGGACAGGACAGGAAGGTGCTTGCAGGGTGGAAGGGTCAGGCCTCATGGCAGTGCTCAGCAGCTGCAGCAAGCTGGTGCAGGAATCAAGGTTCACACCAGTCAGGATGGATTTCCATCCTGAGTCAAGTCTGAAAGAGCAAGGAGATTTTAGGGCACTGTGATCAGAGCCCCCTGCTCTGCAGCCAGGCTGGGCGTGCTCACCTGGAGAAGGGAAAGCTCCAGGGAGAGCTCAGAGCCCCTTGCAGGGCCTGGAGGGGCTCCAGGAGAGCTGGAGAGGGACTGGGGACAGGGATGGAGGGACAGGACCCAGGGAATGGCTTTATGGTCCCTGCTCACCCAAAGCATTGCAGGTGTGTGGGTGCTGAGGGCTGAGCTCCCCAGGACGGGCCGGGCCAAGGTGAGCTCTGGGCGGGCTGCCCCAGCCAGGCCCCTTTGCCAGGCCTGCGCTCTGGACCGGCCTCGGCTCCCCTGGGAACTGATTGTTTCGGCAGTGCAGCAGTGTGCCAGCTCCTGGGAAGGGAGCAGCTCATTAAGAGGAGATGGGCTCTGTGGTTTGCTCCATGATTTGCTCGGAACTGGGGTTGCTGTCCCAGGAGCTCTGCTCCATCTCTCCCCATCCCGACCGGGCCTTCGCTGCCTGTGTGTGCCTCCCTTCAGAGCCCCCACCTGGCAGAGGCTGTTCCCGGGCTCTGCTGCAGGACACAGCATGAACATTTCTCTGGGAAAGAGATCCTGTTGGTGGTGACCCTCCTGGAGGCAGGGAGGGAGCGGGGCTGAGCTTTTGTGTCGCTGCTTTGTCCCTGCCGCAAAGCCGCCCGCATTTCCTCTGCCAGGGTTCAGCACTTTTCCTTTTCCCTTTCCTCTCCTCTCCTCCCCTTTCCTCCCCTTTCCTTTTTCCTTTCCATCCAGGGGTTTTACTCCCCTTCAGGGAGATGGATTGCAGTGGAGGGGGTGTTCTTCGACCGCTGGAGCCAGTTGTTTCAAAGAGAAGCATCCAAGGCTGCTTCCCCTTTCTTTTGTGGGGAAGAGCCTGTGCGTTTGTGAGCAGCTCCAGCCTGGCAGGGAGCAGCTGCCTGTGCACGTGAGAGCCCCATTAACATTCAGTGCTGCTTCAAACCTCCCATTTGTGCTCAAAACAGCCTTCTGAAAAGCAGGAGGAGGGAAAAAAAAACCCTCACCAACTGCATGAAAAAGCAGCTTCCAAATTAGAATTGTTTGTTTCTCTCAAGAGAAACAGGAGCTGGGTTTTTTTTTTTTTCCTGCGTCCCTATAGAGCATCTTAATCCTACTGCAAGTCTCTCCTTCAGCCAGGTGGGAAATTGGTTGGATGTCTGCTAGGGAAGAGGTTGGAGTCACCTTACAGGCAGGCAAGGCTTGAACGTGATGTGGCTGCAGGAGAAGAATGCTACAGTAATAAAGTCCTTCAGCTGGGGCAGCCCAGTGACGTGAGAATGCTGTGTCTTATGTGTGCAGTGGAAATTAATCTGGATGAATTTAGGAGAAGAAACACCATTGCAGTCACTCCTTGTGGAAGCAGAGGAGCTTTGTGCTTGGTTTGGTTTGGTTTGATTGGCTCACGGAGTGGCTGTGGGGATGTTCTCTGCTCTCTGGAGGATCCTGGTGCCCATGCTGTCTGTGCTCCCCACAAACCCTTCCCTCTGCATTTGGGGTTGCCTGGGAATAAGGCAGTTCTGTGGGCAATATTATTCCATGGAAGTGGAGAGAGCTGTGAGGGAAAAGGCTCCACCACTATGAGGGAGAAAGGGGAAGAGAACCCCATGTCTGCATTCCCTTCTGCCAGGAGAACAAAGAAGGAACAAACACCCCTGCACGCTGGCATTTGCCCCGTGATCAAAAGCACTTCTGTGCATCATAACCAGCTCCAGGGATTTATCACCAAGACTTCAGGATTCCCCAGGGGATTAGTGCACAGACGACAGCATTCCCTGGAGAACACAAAACTGGAGTGGAGGTTTGAAAAGGATATAAAGGATATAAACCTTCTTGTCTGGGGCTCTGCCAGCTTTAACTGCTCGTGCTTTGGCAGACCCGTGGGTGCCTGGGGACTGCAGTGCAGAGATCCTGGGAGGGAAAACTGGTTTTGGCCGAAGTATACATCACCTGTAAAGCCCCTAACAAAGGCAGCTTCCCTCCTGGGAATGGGTTTGACAGGCAACTCCCAGACCAGGGAGGAGGAATCGCTGATGGTGTTGCAGCACCAAATGCAGCAGAGCACTGAAGAAGCAGCTCTCCACTGAAAATCTCCCCAGGGAGTGCAGGTGCACAGGTTTGCCTTTAAAAACCACCTTGGTGCAGTCTGTCTGCGCTGCTGTGGCTCTGTCTTGGTGTCACTCTTGATTCTAAGTCACTTAGGTTTTCCTTAGATTTTTTTTCCCCTAGAAAAGCTTTACATGGGTTTATATTTAGAGCAGGCTGCATGCTGCCTAAAGACTCTGACAGCAAATAATGATCTTAACAGGGCCCCCTGATGCAGATCAGGAATCTTCCACTTCTGATGCTCAAGTTTGAAACTGGAGTGTGTTTGGGTTTTGGGGACTATTTTAACTTCTCCCCCCCGGGTGCTGTGACCACCTTTTGGTGCAGTGTGATTGAATTTGAGACAAACTGTGCCTTCTTCAAGATGAGTCTGCTGCAAAATTGTGGTGATGCTGAAGTCCTGCAGTGCTGGGGGAGTTTAACCCTTCATTCTCCCCCAGAGAGGAGCCAGTGGTGGAGATGCCATGGGTCTAAGCACTGTTTAGTTTGGTGACCTGGCTGAGGTGGAAAGTTCTGTAAAATGTTATGGAGGAGCAAAATTCCTCCCCGTGGGATGCAGCTGCTCTCCTGGGAGTCTGCCCCAAAAGGCTCTGCCCTCTGTAGCTTCTCTCCTCCTTCCCCAAGGAATTGAAAGGAATTGTGGCTGGTTTGCATTTCATGCCAAATTCAAGGGTTGTGCTCTGAGGAGAAGAGCACAACCTTCTCGGGGAAGAGGATTTCTGCCAGAAATGGTGGTTTTGGTGTCTCCTGTCAGCTCTCACGGGTCTCCCTGGATGCACTAAGTGTGATGATGCTCTCCTGCCTCCCACATCTGCTCTGTGGCTGGCTGTGTGGAAAGCTGCCTCCTTCCCCAAAAGCAGAGTCAGTGTTTTTGCTCCTTAACAGCTCCCAAATGAGCTGGTTCTCCACTGAAGCTTCTCCTGTGGCAGCAGAATTTCTTTTTTTCTGTATTTTTTTTCCTTGACACTTGCTATGGCCCATCATTCCAGCCCCTTATTTCCATGGCTTATGCAGCTTCAGCTCAGCTCTGGAGCAGCACAGGTTGAATTTTTAAGAGCTTTTCTCAGTGGCCCATTAGCTGTTTGCTCTGTGGAAATAGTTGTTGAGTTAAGCTGACAACAGGCACTCCTTACAAACGAGGGGAAGATGAAATTGACGCTTTAGGAAGCGTTGTTGGGATGTTTATCTGCTCGAGCACATTATTGCAGCTGCTGTTGCTTTCCCAGCACACGTGGAAGGCTGCGAGAATCCCTCTGTTCTCTGCTGAGTGCTTCCCTTTGCATCTGGAAGAGGGAGATGCCATGGTGAGCAGAATTAATGGCATCAATTGTTGAACGCTGCAGTTCTAGCACGGTGCAGATTATGGCATTTAAGTAGGTAGGATAAATATTAATTAAAATACGTGGTCTGAAAGACTTGGAAAATCAATTGCATTCCTCTAAGGAGCTTTCTTGTTGAGACTTTGTTTTTTAATTCCTTCTAAGCCTTGCTGTCTTGCTGTGCTTGCTGAACTTCTGGGGGTTCTACGCTGCCGTGTCTCTAAGCAAGTGCCCCCAAAACCCCCCCAGTTCTCCCCTGTGAATTTCAGGGAGGAGTGCTAACATGCCTTAAGTACAGTCTGGAATAGCGATGTTTAAAGGTGCCTCGAGGGAGATGGGAACACACATCTTGTGTGCAGGATTGTCAGGGAGTGAAGTTGACTTGCTGCCTGAAGGCTGCAATAAAAGCTTGCCTTGTCCCTGTGGCTGTCCTGAGCTCCTGGCAGAAGGCAGCAGTGTGTTTACCTGGGTGGCATCTATGTGTTTACCTGTCAGGCTCTGAGCAGCCAGGATGCTGATGATAAACTGCCAGTGGGGATTGGAAAGCACCCCCAGGACAAGCAAGGACAGTAGCTCAGGTTCCATTCTCTTTGCTGCCTTGCTGGTAAAATCTCCACAAAAAGCTGCTGCTGTCTTGGAATTGCTGCTCTTTGTTGTCCTGAGGGAGCTGCCACGACCAAGGATGGAGTTGACTAGGAGCAGGGATGGGAAGAGCCAGTGCCTCCCCAAAAAAGCCACTAAGGATGGTGGTTTGCATGCCTCAAAACCTCCTTCTTGGAACACCTGGTGGGCTTTCCCAAGGCTCCATCCTTCCCACTGGGACCTTTCCAACCTCTGCCTCTTCCTCGAGGACCTGCTCAAATGTGGGTGGGCTTGTGCTTCCCGAGGGTTTAATGGAATTCCTGCAGCTGATGTGGCTCCTATGCTGTCTCTGAGTGCACTGGGGGTGTTGTGCAATGAGCTGGAAGCTGATTGCATCTCAGGGCGTGTGTCACTGTGATGAGATAATCACAGGAGGGCCTTCAAACCCATCAGCTGAATCCTTCCTGACAGGTGCCCCATCCGAGGCGTGTTGGATGTTCCAGGACAGCTGGAACCTGCCTCCAGAGGTGGGATTGGATGCTGGCTCTAAGCAGTGGTCAGAGGAAACTGCTCTGCTCTTTCCTCACAGCTGGACTTTGGTCTAAACAAGAATTGAGTGAGCAGGGCTCTGTTCCTCCTGCTGGAGGTGCTCGATCTTCCTCTTTGCAAAGCATTCTTGACAACAATTCTTTAGGGAATCATAGAATCCTAAAATGATCGGGGTTGGAAGGAACCTTAAAGTTCATCCTGTTTCATCCCAGCCCTGCCATGGGCAGGGACACATTCCACTGTCCCAGGCTGCTCCAAACCCCAGTGTCCAGCCTGGCCTGGGACACTGCCAGGGATCCAGGGGCAGCCACAGCTGCTCTGGGCACCCTGTGCCAGGGCCTGCCCACCTTCACAGAGAACAATTCCTTCCCAATATCCAGTCTAAACCCACCTCCTTCATCTTAAACCCATGAGGAATGAGCAGGCTTTCCCTGGGAAGTTTGCTGTAGATACAGCTCCATGGTCACCATTTTATGGTTCTCTGGGCCTTCTGCCTAAAGCCACTCTGTACTCTGAGTGTTTTTGTTTTTCTGTTCCCTCTCATCACCTCCCTGCTGTGATTTGCTTTTTGTTTGGGGGATTTTTTGCCCATTTTGTTAGTCAGTGGTAGCCTTAATTGCAGCTCATGAGCAGCATGGATTCCTGGCTGTCTCCTGGCTGCCCTGGCGCTGCTGCTCAAGAGGCACTTGCTCCTGCCCTGGCCCTGCTGACACCTTTAATCAGAACCATCACAGCCTTGACAAGCTCAGTGCACTGCAGCAGGTGCCTTAGGCTTTGGGGTTTCAGTGCCACAAGTCAGCTCCCAGTGGCTCTGTGTTTCCACTTGAAATCCTGTGCCATCCTCTGGCCGCCCTGCAGCCTTCTGCCCAGGCTGATCACAGAATCCCAGCATGGCTTGGGTGGGAAGGGACCTAAAACTCATCCAGTTCCCCCCAGCTGGCCTGGCCTGGGACACCTTGCACTGCCCCAGGTGGCCTCAAGCCTTTCCAGCCTGGCCTTGGACACTTCCAGGGATCCAGTGGCAGCTGCAGCTTCTCTGGGCTCTTTCTCAATGTTAGTGAAATAGAATTTAAACAAAAAAAAAAATTGTTTAAAGTGCTCTTGTCTCTTCCTATCAATCTTATAGCTGAAAGAAATGATCACGTTCATGGACAACTTGCATAAAGCAAATTGAGTAGTGAAGTGCATGTGCAGTAACTTTTTTCTGCAAGTGATTAGAGTAATGAACCTCCTCCTGTCATCGGCTCTTCATGTGGAGAGACAGCAGGGAGTGCTTCTGGAGGTGAACAAGGCAGCTCTGAGCCCTGAAGCTGCATTAACAGCATCAAGAGGGATTTAAAGCCAGTGATCCTAAAGAAGAGACTTTTCTGTCTTTTTCTTTAAAGCTATTTTCAGGTGAGGAGGATGTTTAGTTTGCAGCTCTGGCATTACCTGGTGTGATCCCCTGGACAACAGGAGGAGCAGAGCTGCTGTCACCAAGCAAGGCCTGCAGTGAGGGATCCTCAGGAGTCTTGAGGCTGAGAGAGACTTCAAGTGGACTTGAAAACCTGCTAGTTTTGGAGGGCAAATATGTTCCAGGATGACATGGACAGTATGGACATTCCTGCTGGAAGAGCTTGGCTGTGAGACAGGATAACCTCCTTCACTGCACTCTGCAAGCTTGCTGCCTTTATTAGCCTCAATATTCCTTTTAAAACTTTTTTATTCTCTGACATCCAGGACTTTAGCTTTCTTTTCAAGATGGTGATTCTTTGAGCTTCTTCAGTCATCTTCCCTTAAGCCACTGCTGCTTGTGTTCACTTCTGCACTTTTGAGTCAGCTGGCAAGTGTCTTTTCATGATGCTGGAGCCTCTCTCCAGATCAGCATTATTTAGAGATTAGATACTATCTGCTGATCAGTTGACTGATAGTGTGTGGAGTGGGCTTTTTAAATTTTTTTTTTAGCTGAAGCCAGCACTTTTCTAAAAATATTCCTACTTGAGCATTAAAGCATCAAAGGATTTCTGATCACTGGGATTATTTAAGCATGGCACAGTGTTATCTTGCTGGGATTTCTCTTAGACTTCAGAGGCAGCTCCACAGTGGTGTTTGTAGTTAAAAAGTTGCTGCTGCACGTGACAAGCTCCAAGGCTGATCCCCCGTGACCGTGATGGGTTTCCCTGATCTGTCTCCCTGGATTCAGTGAAAGGCTGGGAAGCTTCACATTCATGTGGTGAATGCACAATCCCTTCCTTCAGTGAATTTGCTTTTTGGTGGATTTTGCCCCACTTTGGGGACAGCTATGAGTCAGGCTCAATAAAAGAGGACTGTCCCCTCGTTGTCCTGAGGTTATGCATGAAACGACTGAAAATTTTCTGAGATACAAATTGTCAGCCAAAAGCACTTTCTATCTTGCTCATTCACCTGTTAGAATGGCTGGGACAGTCTCATTTTGTGGGACTGACCTGCTTTCCTGGTTCCTGGATGTGACCTTCTCTGGCTCTGTTTGGATATGCCTCTAGCAGCCTGATCTCCTTGAAATTTTCTCTATTTAGCCTTCTCCAACAGTTTCTGTTATCTGCAAGTTTAATCATAGCTTAGTTTCAGTTACCATAAAACAGGTGAATCCCAAAATATTGGGGTGTAAGATTGGGATAAATAACCCCCAGGTTTGCCTATCCCTGGAAGTGTCCAAGGCCAGGTTGGACAGGGCTTGGAGCAGCCTGGGACAGTGGAAGGTGTCGTGGAATGAGATGAGCTTTAAGATCTCTTCCAACCCAAACCACTCCATGGTTCTGTGATTCCCTGGACATTTCCCCTTCAAATGCTGGTTCCCTATTGATAATGAAACTTTGAGAGCTATTAATTAACCAGTTCAAGTTTGTTTTATAGCTTGTGTTAATGTTGTTATAACAAATCACCTGAAATGGTGGCACCTGATTGTTGCTCCCCAGACCTCTGGTGCTCAGAACAACTGAGATCTCTCAATCCAACTCATAAAATAAATAAAAACCATGTTATCTTAATGAAACTCCACATAATTAATAACAATAAATATTGCCATCCTTTAAATATTTCTTAATTTGGTTTCATCCTGACCTCTGCACTGCATCTAGGATTGACTCTGATGGCCTACAAAATACTGAGCTGGAGACTGGATGAAAAAGGAGGAAGCAGTGGGAGATTTGTTGGGAGAGAAGAGATCACTGGAGAGCTGCAAGGGGAATGTGGAGCTGGGGCAGACTTGCCTGGTGACCTTTTTGAGGCAGCAGAGGGCGTGAATGTATTTAAAAGCTGGCGTGGCTCTTGGGGACACAATTTAGTGGTGGCATTGGAAGTGCTGGGGCAATGGTTGGACTCTGATTTTAGGGGCCTTTTCCAGCCTAAATTTGTTTTTTGGTGGATTTTGCCCCACTTTTGCGACAGTTATGAGTCATGCACAAAAAAAAGGAGGACTGTCCCCTCATTGTCCTGAGGTTGTGCATGAAATGACTGAAAATTTTCTGAGATACAAATATAAATGATTATAGAATCATATAAATGATTCTATAATCCCAAGAGGAGGTGGTTTGCTGACTTTTAAGCCTCAGCAAAGACTGAGATAAGATATTGTTGGGACACCCTTCCAACTATTTTTTTCCTTATAAAGTAGATGGGGGGTGGGGATAATAAATTGGAGCTGCTGTGGCCAGAAAAATCACCTTTGTAGTGGAGAGTTGGGAGTAGTGGAGAAACTTTGGGAGTTTCTGATGGAGATAGCAGTGAAATGTTGGGAATTAGGACTTTGACAGAGGGCTTGAGAGACAGCCCTGTCAATATTGGGGTGTTTCCCTGTGGAATTCACTGAAATGGCTGCTGGGGGTGCAAGATCTGGGGGGGTTTATGTGATGTGCCTGCTGCTACAATAGTTTGACTCCCAAGAAGATCCTGCATGTTATTTAAAATTAATGGCCCCCAAAATAAGTGGAAAATCCATGAGTCTTTCTTTGGAGGTGCAAAAGAGCACGGAGGATATTCCCAGGGATGCCAGCCCCAAGGAGGTAAGGTGGAAGGCAGTGCCTGTGCCTGCCTAAACCCAGAAACAGGGTTAACCCAGAGAAATAATTAATCTCTGGATTATTCCTGGCATACCAGAAATAGCATCGCTCTTGCAAAGATTCCTTAAGCTCCTGTGAAGTTGTCTGGATGCTGAATTACTGGAGTCCCCTGCCTCCCTTCCCAAGGAATACAAACTAGGAATGATAGAGCTGATTTGCATCAAATCCCTCCTTGCTTTTCCTTCCCCCCTTGGTGAAGATTACATGGCTCACATCACTCACCCTGGGCTTTCATCCCCAGGCCCTTCAAAAGAGCCTTCCTTGAATCATGGTATTTGTGGTTGTCTAGCACTTGCTATTTTTTTATTTAATTTTTTGAGGGAAAACATTCTCGCTCTGACTTTTGTTAACTTCTGGTAACTTTGTTCCCTCGGCCGTGCTGAAATTTTCCCCTTTGAAGGCATAAGCCAGCATTTCATTAGTTTGGCATTTGCTTTGTCTGTGCATTAAGAGATTAGTGGGATTGCCTGCTCTGAAGCAAAGGCTGCCTTCCCATTCAGCTGTCGCCCCTGATTTCCCTGCCCAGACAAAAATCTGTGCACGGGGAGGGGGAAGCAGCTTTAGAGCCATTTTTGGTAACTTCTGACCAAAAAAGAAGGAAAAAAAAAAAATTCAGCTAAGGCTTTGCTGGGGAAGCTTTGGAGGTGTCAGGGTGGATGTCTGGCCCTGCTCCCCTGGAGAGGGTTTGGTGGGGAAGGAGCTCAGTGACAATCCCAAAGCTCAGGAGCAGTGAGAATATCTCTCACTGGAGATATTCCCCTTGCTGGCTGCAGGATCCAGCCCTGCCAGGGCTTCCCCCCCTTCCCACACAGGTTGTGAGCACTGACTCTTCCTTACACATTCCAATCATGCAAATGCCTCCCAGAAGGTTTCAGTGATACCAACTAGGTCAAATTTATGCTCTGTAAATGAGCAATTCCCATTTCTCTTGTTTATTACCCAGGTTTCTCGCACCAGGGTAGAGGCAATTACAGAATTTTGTCTCGTCCCTCGGTGACTTGATTAATGCTGCTCTTGACATCTTGGTTTCTTTGTGCTAAATGAAGAGTCATTTGTTGTCTCTTCCCTTCCTCCTCCTTCCCTTCCTCTCTTTCTCCTTTCATTTTTGCTTCTCCTGTTTAAAATCTTCCCTTTTCCCTTTCCCAGAGGAGCCCTCTAACCCAGCCTGCTCCCCACAACCCCTCTCTGCAGCAGGTTGCCTGAAACGTCTTCCTTTTTGTTTGTTTGGTTTTGTTTGTTTGTTTGTTTTTGTTGGTTTTTGGTTGTTTGGTTTTTTCCCCTTGCCCAGGATGTTCCATGGAAGCATCCCGTGGGATGTGGTACTCTGTGGTGATTATCACAGAGCCACCACAGAATGGTTTGGGATGCAAGGAATGCTTCAGGATCGTAAATCCAACCCCATCCATGAGCAAGGACACCTTCCTCTAGATCCAGGGACATCTTAACCAATATTAGAGTTCTTTCTGTTCCTTGTTGCTGTTTACAACTTTGATTTTTTTTTTCCTCTTTGTAACTTAGTGGTGGAGATTTTTTTTTTTTTTTAAATTTTAATACCTGAGCTGGCTCCTGACCCAGGTGAACTGCTGCTTTTAAAAGCTGCCCCTGGGGAAATCCTCCCTCTCCCAATGCACGCAGGCAGTCGGAGCAGCCTTGATCTTAATGCACCACCAAATTGTGACCAGAAACTGGGGCAGGCATGGAAATGGGAGCTCTGGCTGCAGCCAGGGAATGCAGAGCCCAGCTGGAGGCTGCCTTGCCTGGAATGCTGGGCAGGTGTGAGTGCAGAGATGGGAATCCTGCTGAGTGATGCCTGAAGGGCGTTTCTGGTCCCCCACTGTCAGGAGGGATCAGTGACAGGCAGGGGGTGCAGGGACCTTGGGCTGGTGGTTTCCATTCCAGGATGACAACCTGAAGTATTCCCTGTTCAGGGAAGGGCAGATTTGTGAGGGGAGGGAGGTGGAAGCATTCCAGTCCAAGGTGAAAGAGCCTAACACAGCTCCTGTTAATGCATGGAATTGCTTGGGTACTGGCTGGAGGAGATGGAAAACACTGACAGATAAGGAGATCCCAGGTCCTGAGCCCTCAGGAAGGAGGGAATATCTCAGGCTCCATAGGGAATGAATCAGTTTTGCTGGTTTTCCCGTGCCAGGATTGCTTGTTAGAAGAGAGAAACCATTTTTTGCTGATACCTGACCTTTTCTTCTGCTTGCTTTTCTGTCTGGAGCTGAAAGATTCCTAGAATTCAGTGTCTTTGGCAGGAAACCAATTGAGGTGGGCCTGGGATGGTTATATAGGTCCTGTGGGCTGAAAACCTTCCAGGCAGCCCTAAAACAAATCCTTCTAGGCCTCCTTAAGATGCAGGTGAAGAGCTTGGATCCTTGAGCTTGGAATTCTGGTGCTCCACCTCCGTGGGCAGAGCAGTTCTTCTACACAGGAACGCCTGGCACAGCTGCTCCCATCCCTCCCAAAACCTTGAGATTGGGAATTTGCAAATGCTGCTGTGCCCAGGGGATCTCTGCTCTGTTCCTTGCTTCCAAAGCAGCCACACACAGGAGATGGAGCTCTAGAAGGCTGCTCAAAACATGGACTGGCTCCTTCAGTGTAGGTGCCAGGGACACTTTTTCATGGAAGGCTTCACAAAAACCAAGATTTTTTTCTTCTGCAAATTAATCCAGCCCGAGCAGCAGTAAGAGAATCCAGCCCCAGAGTGGAAAAGTTGCTCTTTTTCCCTCAGACTTTGACAGATGGTGCAGATTAGTCTTAAGTTAATACAAGGTTTGTCAGCTGCCCTGGGATCTCAACATCTGGGTGTAAATGTCAGGCACATCCACTGAGTAAGTCTAGACACCCCCGAGCTGGTTTCTTCTGAGCTAAAATAATGGATTTCAAATGTGCCTCTCCAGATATTCCACCTTAGATTGCCCCTCTCACCAGGGGGAAAAAGTCAGTGTCTGCAATTTCTTCTTTTATGTGTCCAGCAGAAGGCTGCAGTCAGCATCCTGCTGCCTTGCAGATTCCTTGGAGATATCCCTGATCCTCTTCCAGCCTTGCTGCCACTGCAGAAGAACCAACTGCTCTGACACAATCCCTTCTGTACCTTTAAAGTCTGGTTTTTATCCCAGCTCGTGCTCTGGCAGTCAGAGCCTTTCTGGTACAGGGATCTGGGGACACAAATTGCAGATGGGCACCTTTGATTCCCTGAGACCACGATGATGGAGAGGTGATTCACACCTACAGATCTGGGGACACAAATTGCAGATGGGCACCTTTGATTCCCTGAGACCACGATGATGGAGAGGTCATTCACACCTACAGCTTTGGGAAGAGGTGTGCCCAGCGCTGATCCCAGAGGATGTGCCAGGAAGCAGGAGGAGCAGAGCAGATCCATGTGCAGCCCCAGGTGTGTTCCAGCAGTTCTGGGAGTTGGGAAGAGCGTCTGTCTTTGAGCCAGGGACCTCCTGAATATCACCTTGTTCATGCCCAGCTCCAGGGGAGGATGGAGAAGCTCCTGTCCAAGGCAGGGAGCAGCTCCAGGAGCAACACCATGTGGAATATCCTGAGTTAGAAGGATTGAAATCCAGCTTCTGACCCTGTACAGGACACCCCCAAGAATTCCCAGACTGGGAAGGCTGTGAGCTCCATCCTGAGTCCTGAACACCAGTCCAGAGCATTTCACAGCTGCAAGGGCTGGAATAAACCAGCTCACTACAAACGTGCTGCTTGTCTTAGCCATGCTTGGATAAATCCCTCCCTGACTTCCTACTGTCTCCACTTTTCCCACAAGTCCATGCAGATAAGGGGTCAGGAGCACCCCATCCCCATGGAGCTGCAATCAGCCATGAAAGCCCATCCATCCGAGCCCCAATTTCATTTTTAGCTCCCAGCTCACAGAACTTTTACATGCCCTTGCCTTGCCCCGCTGCAGGTCTGAGCCCAGAGGAGCTGGAGGACACGGGGCAGTGAAACTGGACGTGGTGTTCTCACCATAAAAGGCAGACTAAAAATAGCTTGGAGGATTTGTGGAAAATCCTGTGTTGCTGAAGCATCTTTTGATGGCTTTTTATCTCAGGTGGGTTTTTTAGGGTTTTTTTGTTGCTTCTCTTTTTGGTTTGTTTTTTGGTTTGTTTTGGTTTTTTGAGTTTTTGTTTGTTTGGTTGGTTTGGGTTTTTTTAATTTTTGGGGGTTTTTTTTGGTTGGATTTTTGAGGGGGAGGGGGCTTGGTTTGGTGTTTTTTCCCCCCCTTGTTGAGAATTGTTTCTGCTGAGACCTTGGGAGATGCTGGAGCAGTGGCCTCGGGGGCAGGAAATCAAGCATCCCACTGAAGAAGCATTTCCAGAGCTTCAGTGGCTGTAGGAATGCACATCCCTGTTCCCCGTGGAGGCACAGGAGATGGGATATCCCAACACCCTGGGCTCCAGCTCGATGTGATTACAACACCTGGCCCTTGGATCTGAGCCCTCCAGCTTTTTTTCCCAGGTGACAGGGATCTTGTGCAGTGTTTTGACAGCTGAAACAGCCTGGAAACAACAAGCTGGAAGCAATGTTTTCTCTCCTGTCCTCTTCCCGTTTGGAGAAGGAGATGTATCATGGAGCAGGCTGTTTGCTCAGGGCTGCTGTTTCATCAGGGAGCTCTTCCCAGGGTCCCTTCTCAGCTTTTTTGTCACACCCTGACAGCTGGAGATGGTTTTGCCACTTGGCTTTGCCTCAGCAGAAGGACAAGCACCCAGTAAATGTGGCTCAGGTTTGACCAGTGCAACCATTTGCATGGCAAATATTTATTTTATTTTTGTTTCTCGAATTGCTTTAATGCTTCCAGAGCTCTCTTTTGCAGGGTTTTCTGCTCTGCAGCTGTAATTCTGCTGTCTTTATTTCTGTTCCACCAGGCCTTCAGCAGGATTTTCCATTTGAATGGCTGAAATTTTAAGCTCATTTATCATTTTTATGGGAGCTCAGAGATATCTCCTGGAAATCATTGCCAGGGAGAGCAGTGAATTTCAGTTTACATCCATTCACACACATGGGTTTGCCTCGAGTCAACACCAAGAGCTGACAAGAATTGGAATGTAAAACCATGTTGGCCATGGATAGCATAGTAAATGCCTGGAGAATTAGAATAATAGTAGGAAAAAATACAGGCTCTGGGGTTTGTTGTGGTTCTTCCTCATGTGATAGCACATTTGTCTGTCTTTTCAACATATAGAATATTTTGGGTTAGGAGGGACCTCAAAGCTCATCAGTGGACAGCAAGGGATGCTTGGCTTGTTCCAAAATAACCCCCATGGAGGGAATCCTGCAAGCTGTTGAGTTTCTCTTCTTCTCTTCCAACAAAAACCTTGGGTGGGTGTATAAAAGGAAGAGGTTGGATGTGGGGAATGACCACCACAAAGGGCAGCCACCAGCTTGTGCCATCCAAAAAGTCACTAAAAGCCCCAGCCCTGTGCAAGTTGCAGTCCTGGAATATCCTGATGTGGAATTCTGAATTATCTCTGTGGGATGGCAGTTAAAACATCCAGGATAACCAGGAAAGGCAGCATGCCTGCCCTTTTCCCTCCTCTTCCTGTCGGTGTAGCATTTCAAAGGTGTTTTGTTCCTGAAACACCTGTTCCCAAAGGGAATATGTGTGACTTTTGGTGTTCTCCCAGGCTGCTTTGGTTAATTGCAGAGACTGAATATCCCAGGATTTGTCTGATTCAGAACCCCGTGTGTAATGGTGCAGAATGTTCTTTATCTGGAGCGTGCACTTAATTCTGAGTGTTGCTTTCGAGGAAAACACAAACAAATGCAAATAAATTGTGGGTGGAAAGCAGCTTTGGCTGGGGCAGGGAAGGGCCAGGTCGTGGTTTAACTCCCTCTCTGTGCAGAGCAGTGGATCAGTGATAATTCCACTCCACCCTCAGCCTGCTTCTGGCTGAACACAGGGTTTGGTTTCTTTGGTCTTCTGCTCCTGCAGCCATCCAGCAGCCACTGGAGAGGTGGAGGATGTCCCATTCCTGGAAGTGTTCAAGGCCAGGCTGGGCTTGGGGCAACCTGGTCTAGCAGAAGGTGTCCCTGGCCATGGCAGGGGTGGAATGAGATGGGATTTAAGGTCTCTTCCCATCCAAACTATTCTGGGATTCTCTGGAGGGATCAGACTCATGCCCTCCAAAGCAGCAATTATGTCCTGCTGCTCTTCTTCTTTCCAGTTAATGATGGGCTGGTTTTGAAATGAGTGAAAGCAGTGTCTCACAGAGCCTGGGGAGCAAGCTGAGCCAAAACCACGGGGAGCTGGGATCCCTGGTGGGATTTCTTTAATCTGCTGGGATTCCCCTGTGGCCCTGCTCCCATCTGCTGCTGGATGCTCTGCACCACGAGGCTGTGGTGGACATGGACCCACAGCAGGTGAGCCTCAACTGCTGGAACACTGCTTTGGAATGGGCTTTTTCCTGGGAAATCCTGGAGCTGTGCTGCGCCAGGGCTGTGTCTCATGATGTGCTGTCCCCAGCCCGACCCCTGACCCTCAGCTGCCCAGTCTGTGAGGAGCTGGCTCCTGGAGAGAATGCCAGCAGATGGTGCTGAGCATGCACTAACCAGGGTGTGGAGAGGCAGGAAAACCCTTTGGCCTGTGCCTCCAGCAGTGCCTATTTGCCTGGAGTGTAGGGATGGGGCTGGAGCTGAGCTCCATCTCTTTGGGGGATGGCCCTCTGCACGTCCTTCCAGGTGCAGGAATCTCTCACAGAGCCACCAGTCCCATCTTGGCAATTCCTTCTGTGTCCCAAGACCTTTTGCCTGATGGAAAAATCACTTGGAACTTGCCTACTTTTTTTTGCTTGTTTTGTTTTGTTTGGGTTAGTTGTTGTTGTGTTTGGTTTGAGTATTCATTTTATTTTTTAGAGGAGTGAAAAATGAGCTGTGCTTACAGAAGCATGAGTCAGAGTGGCAGTGCAAGCAATTTGCAGGATTGTTTGCTTATCAGCAACCCGAATCTGCCCCAGTGCTGGGCTTTTTCCTGCTCTTACAAGTGTTTAGGAGCCAGATCTTGTGACTTTTGCTCTGATAGTCACACAAGACTTGTAATCATGGAGCAACCATGACAGCAGCAGAGCTTTCCTTCAGAGAGGAGCCCGTGGAGCAGCTCTGGTGGAACATCTGTGCAGACACTGCTGGAGAATGTCAGGGTATTTCTGTAATCGATGGCTTCCATGCAGTAATTCTGGCTGATGATCACTTCCTCCATAATATCATCCTCAGAGGGAATGATTTCACAGCAGATATTTTTCTGGGGACTATTAAGACCTTTTATTTTTTCACCAAAGGCTCTGTGGACGTGATGCTGTTGTAATGTGATCCATGCAACCACATTTATTTCTGGGACAAATCATGGGACCACTGATTGGTTTGGGTTGAAAGGGACCTTAAAGCCCATCTTATTCCAGCCCCTGCCATGGGCAGGGACACCTCCCACTGTCCCAGGCTGCTCCAAGCCCTGTCCAACCTGGCCTTGGACACTTCCAGGGATCCAGGGGCAGCCCCAGCTGCTCTGGGCACCCTGTGCCAGGGCCTGCCCACCCTCACAGAGAAGATTTTTTTCCTAATCTTCAGTGTATGGTGGGACAACTTTTCCAGCTGCAGGACTGAGAAGTTGCATTTGTTTCCAAAGCAATCCACAGCCCTTGGGGGGACTGTAAAACCATTACTGGGGAAGTTACTGTAATTTTTTTCCTTTTGGAGTGCTGTGTTGTCACTTTGGGGCAGGGAGAGAGGTGTAAATGGCGGGCAGAGCCTGTGCACCAGCAATTTTTGGCTTTATAGAGCTCCACCTTGTATCTCCTTTCCTGTCTAAGGCTGATTTCTCCAGGTCAGCTTTCTTGTCCCTACACACGTGGTTAACTTGGGACCCATCCTGTTTTTTCACCCTCTGGAGTGGATTTGCCATAGAAAGGGCCTCCTTCATCACCCATGAAGTGTGGATGGGTAGTACCAAACCCTCTGGAGAGCCCCTTGAAGAGGGAATCATTCTTTCCTGGACACCAGTGGGATGGTGTCTTGGTTTGAAAAGACAGGTGTCTGCTGAAGAAGGCAGAAGTCTCCCTTGAAATGGAAAATGTGAAGCCCCTCCCTCTGAATTATTATAAATTTGAAATTCAAAGGCTCTCTGGCAAAGTATGGGAGTAGGAATAACAGCTCTTTACTAGGAAAATTAAAAATACAAATGTAATAGTACAAACAACAAAACAAGCTACTGACAGAGTCAGAATGTGACCTGACACCGTGTGGGTCAGGGTGTTGGTGGCAGTGCCATTCCATGGTGGCTCAGCCCTCCTGCAGTGCCAGGGGTGGCTCTGCTGGAGCAGGGATCCTGGACAAGGCTGGAGGTTTCCTCTGGAGCTCCAGTGCTGCTGGAGATGGGCCTGGGCTCCCTCTGGGAATGCAGTGGAGAAGAAAGCTGCTCCTCTGGGAATCCAGTGGGAAAAGGCTGCTGGGGTGTTCCAGTCTCAGATTCTATCCAGGCAGGAATGCTTGGCTCCTCCCCCTGGGCAGAGCATCTCCCAATGGATGATGGAATTTTATCAGCCATGCAGGGACACTCAGTGGCCATGAACAGCAGAGATCTCCTGGAGGGAGGATTGGTTGAGGAAGAGATAAAGAAAACTGCCCCACCTGGTTTAGCAGGTGGCCCAATTCACAGATCACTGCCCCACCTCTCAGAGATGGCAATAGAATACACACCCCCAGGCACACCTTTCCACCTCAGACAGATGGGAGGGAGCTACGTGGCTCCCTAGGGTGAATTCCAGAGGCTGGATTAGATTCCCAAGGAGAGGCCTCCCCTATGGAGGGAGCTTCCCCCTTGGGAAGCCTTGGTTGTCGCGGGGTGTTTTGCCCGCGAAGGGCTGAACGCGTCGGATCCATTCGAACGTGCTTGGTCCCACAGATCAGCACCTGCTCGGGAAACTCCCGGAATGAGCCTGACACGTGGTGTATTTTTGGGGGCAGAATAAGGGAGCCATTCATCTCGAGCTGATTCGCGAGGATAAACTGGAGTGGGAGAACAGCCCTGACTCAGCTCAGCATTCCTGGGGTGAGCTCAGCACCAGCCTCTGTTAATGATTTAGCACAACCATGGAGAAATGGCTGTGCAGGTTGTGGGAAATCAGCTGCTGAGGAGAATTCTGATGTCCTGGCTGACTTCAGTCTCCAGGCACGAAGTGTCACCTCTCTTTTAAATATTTTTGTCTCTTTATTGGTGGCAGTGGACAAATGTGCCCCTGGTTGGCTTAAGCATTCCTTGATCTGATCCCCTTCCATTAAGGATGCATCTTGCTTGCTCCAACCCCTTCCTGCCCTCTGGGACACTTATCTGGAAGGACAAATCCTGGCATGGATCTGGCTTGTCTGGTTTTGTTTCTGGCAGGCATGGTGAGGCCCTGGCACATGTTTCCCAGAGGAGCTGTGGCTGCCCCATCCCTGGGAATGTTCAGGGCTGGGCTGGACAGGGCTTGGAGCAGCCTGGGACAGTGGAAGGTGTGCCTGGCCATGGCAGAGACTTGGAACTAGGTGGTCTTTCAGATCCCTTCCAATCCAAGCCATGCTGGAATTTCTGTGGATTCCTCTAGAAACCTGTCGTGCACCACTGGGAATTGTGGGAATTGCCCAAATTTGTTGCTGTTGCGAGTTCAGTCCAGCTTGCTGCTTCTCAAGTGCCTTGTTCTTGTTGAGAAGAGTGTGGGTGGCCTCTGGAAGGAAATCAGGGAGTTGGCCTTGGCCGGCCTGGAGAGTGGCATCTCTTCCTGGGGAGGAAAGGGAAACTGAGGCTTCCTCCCAGAGGGAATCTAGACTTTTTGGGAATGCAGGGAGGACGATTGCTGGCAGGGTGTCCCTGCAGCCTGGAGAAGGGCAGGGGGACTGGCATCAACCAAGGCATGGATCCACCGCCAGATCCTCCAGAGCCAGCCTGTTCCTCCCCCAGAAGCAGCTCCGTGTTCCCTCAGGATAACAGATTTCCACACATCCATGTTTTAGATCCCCAGGGACTGCAGTGCTTGAGACGATCACTCGCTGCCGTGTAAGGCACAAGCAGGGTGGTGGTTTATTTTCTGAGTTTTTAAAGGGTGTTTATGCACTGGAGGGTTCAAAATGAATAATTCTGCCTGCTCTGAAGCAATTCTCTTCTTTCAGCAAGCAGCCTTCAAAGGAAACGTTGCTGTAGACCAGCCACTAGGGAAGGAGATGAAATGCTCTGGGGCTCAGATAGCTGTGAAGGGACCAGTCCTGCAGTTCCTGGCCTCGTGTAGCCTCTTCCACAGGGAAATCAAGTTTTCCTATCGAATTTCCCATCAGGTGTCAGAAGCTGGCGTTTGTGCCTTTCCAGAGTGCCTGGGTACCTTGGAAGCTCTCCTTGAAGCAGGGCTCCAGGGTTTGTTGGTAGAAACACACCAGGGTGTGTTTCCAATTGTGGTGCATCCAATTGGAGCTGCTGAGGCCAAGTGGAGACCTGCCTCTCTGTTTGCCATGATGGTCCAACTTTTCACCCCAAATTTTGGCCTGATCTCGAAAAGGAACATGATTTTCCCCCCTGATTGTGGCTGCGAGTGTGAGGAGGGCTGTGGGATGGAGAGGATTGAACCTGCTGGCTCTGGAGGGGGGAGTTTCCCTGCCTGGGCCTCAGGAGGGACACTGAGGCATTAAGCAGCTGAGTGGGTTTATGAAAAAGCCCAAAAAACAGTAACAAGCTGTTTGGAGCTTTGTTGTGCCTTGCCTGTCCTTGCACCAAGCTTTGTACATCTGTTCCGCTGCAGGGCCGAGCTCTGATCCTCCATGGGGCTCAGGATTGGGTTTCTTCCCATCCAAATCCCACTCTATTTGGCCCATCTGGGCTGCCAGGATCTATCAGAGGCAGGATGAACTCCAGCCTGGGTGCTGGGGGCTGCTCTGGTGGCTCAGACAGAGCTCTCTGCACGCAGAGTCACAGCCAGCAGCATCAGACACTCCGTGTTCAGCCTGAGTTATTCTCTGTGGACAGCATCCTGCCTGGGCAAAAGGGCTTTGCTTTAATTCTGTGTCAGGTGCACCTCACAGCTGGCTGCAACATCAGCTCTGCCTCGCACTTGGAAAGGAAACACAGCTGGCAGTGCCCAAGGCCAGGCTGGACATTGGGGCTGGGAGCAGCCTGGGACAGTGGGAGGTGTCCCTGCCCATGGCAGGGGTGGGATGGGATGGACTTTTAGATCCCTTCCAGCCCAAACTATCCTGTGATTTTACTCTCCTTCTACTTCTCCTGAAGGTGCTGTTGGACAGGTTACTGTCTCTTTGCCCTTGTCCCATGGCAACAGCTCCTCCTAAAAATGTTGTCCCCATCCTTCAGGCGCTCCCACAGCAGGGGTGAAGGTGCCTGCACTGAGGGACAGCCAGCTGTGCTTCTCTCACCTGGCTCGGGAGGTGCAGCCTGCAAACCCTCCTGACAAGGACAGGAGCATCCATTGCCTGGGGGTTTAACCCCAAATCCTCTCTGGGGACAGGTGTGGGGCACAGTCTGACAGCAGTAGCCTGGCTCTGTCAGTGTGACACAGCACAGAGGAACTGTTCAGGCTCTGGCTGGAGGGTGTAACACACATTTGCAGGAGGAATTGTGATTTATGGTGAAGCCTCACAGCCCAGTGTGGCCACAGCATTTGGCTGCCTCTCCATGTACTCATCTCCTGGGTTTCTTTGTAACTTCTCCATGTTTTATTTCACATTCCACCTTCCCCTGTTGAGCCTGGCAGTCTGGAAACAAGACTTTGAGAGAGCTTGGCCAACCAGAGTCAGCTGGTGCCATTCCTGGGTCATTTTGAGTATTCTGCTGCTCCCTACACTCTTACCACAGCCCTCCAGCTTGGTCTGAGCTTGCAGCAGCCTGTGAGGGTGGGATCTCCCTTCCTTGGGCTTGGAGTTCAGGGAATGAGCCCATCTCCCTGGCCCTGACCTGGCCATGACCACTGGGAAGGCCAAACTCCAGGACTGCTTTGGCTCATTTTGCCTCTCACTGCGTCACATCCTTGTTTTGGCAGCCTCCCTGTCTGGTTATCCAGCCTGAAATTCTCAGGGGCCAACTTCTCCTGATGGAGATCAGGAATCTGGGTCACTGCTTATGGGCTGAGGGGTGGAATTAAGCAGCACTTGTTTGATAAGCTGTAATGAAAAAACATCCTGGTGTGATGCAAAAGGTGCCTTTGAAGCCTTGAGAGATCCCGGAGAAAGGCAAAATGGAGAGGGGGAGGGAGGGGAATCTAATCCTGAATTTAATTGGCACGAAGGAGTCGCCTTGTGTGTGTGAGGAGTCCGTGCCAGCGTGGTGGTGGCTGTGCTGTGATGGCTGCAGGCTCAGTGGCACTGGCTCTGTGCTCCCTTTGCCACCAGCCATGGGCCAGTGCCACTTCCCTCTCCTCCTGCAGGTCAGGGTTTGCCTCGGCGGCTGGATCAGATTTCAGCACCGAGGTTCTCAAAGTGCACGGATGACAATTTGCCTGTAAGCTGATGTGGCCTTGCCAGCGTGATGCCTCAGGTTTGAGCTTTTGTACTTTTCAGATTCTGTGCTGCTTTAGTGTGTACACTGCTTTTGTCTGCGCTTCATATGAGGGGATGGTGAGCTCTCTGCACGGAGCAGGGGGACAAAACAATTCCTTCTCCAGCTGGGGACCAAAGGCAAATGATCCAGATCTCAGCCCCAAGAGCACAAACAACGTGGGCTGAAGAGAGAAAAATAAGCAGGGTGGGACTGCATAACCTAAAGCTGGAATTGGACAATGAACTCCAATGTGCAAACGGATGAGAACTTACACAAGTGACAAACCCTGTGACCAGTCATACATTTTGTGACCATTTTGGGTTCACCTGGGGTGTAGCCCTGGCCTAGGCTCTTGTGCTGCCCAAGGTGGATCCATTGGGGCTTTTTAATAAATCCCTGCTTTATTCTTTAACTCCTTCAAGTCTCTGCTCTAGGTCAGTTTTCCCAAGGCATCAAGCAGAAGGAGCACCATCCAATTGAATTTCTGCCTGTCCGTGGGCCTCAGTGCATTGAATCCTAGAATATTTTGGGTTGGAAAGTGTAGGTACCCGGTCTGTGACACTTGGGAGTGGGGCTGTGATCCAGCCTCATCCCCAATGGGCCTCAGCTGTGGAAAACAGGTGAAGAGCATAAAATGTAATGAAGAGCACACAGGTGCAGTGCATGAACTATAAGGGGTAAAAGGGTTGGGCTTGGGAAGCAGGGACAGACAGACGCTGGCAGAGGCTGGCAGTCCTTGGAGGCTCACGATGTTGCTCTGTCTGAGCAGACAGCCTGAAGCCTTCTGACAAGGTAGGGTGCTGCTCTGGGTTATTGTGTGTCGCGGCTGTCCCAAATGTGGGCTGTGTTGTGGAGTGTGCTGCGACAGGAAAGAACTTTAAAGCTCATCTCATCCCACCCCTGCCATGGCAGGAACACATTCCACTGTCCCAGGCTGCTCCAAGCCCCAGTGTCCAGCCTGGCCTCGGGCACTTCCAGGGATCCAGGGGCAGCCCCAGCTGCTCTGGGCACCCTGTGCCAGGGCCTGCCCACCTTCACAGGGAGCAATTCCTAATTCCCAATATCCCATCCATCCCTGCCTCTGGCAGTGCCTCTCTCCTTGCCCAAGGTCCAGGTTGGCCAGCAGACCTCTTGACTGTTCATTAGAGTCAACACCCCCCAGACTGAGCTCTTGAAATTTGCCCTGTTCTTGTTTCTTTGTAAGAGTTCGAAGTTTCAAGTGAGTTAAATGTACCTTTTTGAAAGTTTTGAGCAGTACTTTGTCAAGAGGAATGAATAAGGAACGTGTACTGTGAGTTCACCAGAGTTCATAAAATATTTGCAATTCTTCCACCATCCCTGGAGTTCACACCGGTTCAGGAGCCTGAACCAGGGGCCAGGTTTTAAAAGCTTTTGTGTTTACAAAAAACAGTGCTTGTCTTTGGCCATCATATCTGACAGCTGAATTGTTTTTCCAGTGGAAAGAAAGGGTCATTTTTGTAGCCAGATGTAGCAAATGTGAACTCTGACCACAGCCTTAAGGTGTCAGAAGTTTTATTTCTGGGTTTTCAGTCGAGGGGAATGGTGGAGGTGAGTGGGTTCTAGGACTGCCTGCTGTGTGTGGCCCTCAAGGGGAAAGGTGGGTGAATGCAAGTGGTGGAGCTGATACAGGGAACTGGGAGAGAGGGAAAAGTGAACACCTGTGTGTGCAACTCCTGACCCTGCTGGTGGAGGGGAGAGCTGGCCATGGTGTCTGCTGATGGTGACACCAGCATCCCTCACTGCCACCTCCTCGGCCAAGGAAACCACAGTGCTGCAGCTCCTGCCAGCATTTTGGGTTCCCCTGGCCAACCCCAGCTCTGGTTTACTTCCTGTGCCTGAGTTCAGCTTCCCTGAGCTCATTTGGATGCAGCTCTAGTGAGGGTTGCACTTCCTCGCACGGGTTTCATCAGGAGATGCTGCAGCACTCTGTAAAGCCCAGCTTTTGAAGGCAGAGGAAGATGAGCCCATCCTAACCCAATGTTTCATTGCTGTCTGCTGGCAGAGGTGCAGGACCCCAGCCCTTCACACAGGTGTCCCTGTGCACGTCCCCAGTGTCCACCCCTCCTCACCCTGCACCAGCCCTGGGGCAGCTGGACCCAAACCAAGAGCGCCCTGGGGCAGTGGGAGCTCCCTGGGATTCCTCCACAGCTTTTCCTCTTCTTCCTCGCTGCTGGCTGCCTCCTTGTGGGACCAACCAGCCTGGGTGTCCTTTGGCCAAGCATAAATCCCTTTCCTTCCCTCTTCCTCCCACCAGCCCAGGCTCCCTGCCGCTCCTGCCCAGCCTCAGCGCCTTTCTGCTCCAGCAGCTTCAAACAAAAACCCCTCTGTGCTGTGCCTCGTGTTGGATGTGTGAGACTGGTATTCATGGCTTTGGGTGCAGTTACAGGAGGTATTGGTTGTGGTTGTGCTGTAATGGCTGTGGTTAATTGTATTTCTGCAGGAATTACTGGTGGTGGTTGTCGTGCTTGGGTTAAATTTGTAGGGTTTTCTTTAGTGGTGATTTGTTGAAGTAATTGTTGGGTAAATTAGAAGATTTATGATGTGGCATGTATTTTTTATAATTAATTTTTTTTCTGTTTTTGCTTGTTTTAGTAACTTCTGTAGGAATTGTATAATTAAAGTTATGTGTAAAATACATTAATTTGGAAGTTGTTTAGGTGTAGAATGACTTGGGGGGTAAGAGGTGGGGTTGCTTGGGAGGTGTTCCATAATTTTGTTGCTTGTATGTGGTTTTGGTTTCTAAAGGATTTTAGTTTTGGTTGTTGGGTAGTTGTTACTACTGGTTTTGTGATGTTGTTTTGTGTTTGTTTTTGGGAAATAGACTTTTATTTATATCTGGACTGGTATTGACTGGTATAGTGTGGGGTTTTTTTTACATTTGGGATAAGGATTGTTGGTTTTAACAGGTACTGG
>VWZV01012206.1:0-15554 GCA_013397155.1 Irena cyanogastra | reverse complement strand
AGGGGCCAGGTCATCCCTCCCACACTGTGTTTAAGTGCAATAAATAAATAAGAAAATAAAAATAAAATAGAAATAAAAAGAGGCTGCTCAGTGCTCTACATGCCAGGGAACATCTCCGGAGGAGCCTCCCTCCCCTGCAGGTCCAGGGAGCCTGGGGGCTCCTGGGGGGACAGGAAACATTGCCAGCAGTGCTCACAAGCCCTAAATGCTCACAGCAGTGGCACAGCTGGGCTTAAACGGGCTCTGGCTAATGGTGCCTCCCCTGCCAGAGCTTTTTCTGTGTGCTGCTGTTTGAGGTTAGTGCTGGGGCTGATTGTCCTCACTGGGTGCTGCATGCTCTAATCAAGCCCCTGCTCATTAACAGTGATGCTGGCAAGCCAACTCCTGCCCCAGCACCAGCAAGAATTTGTGGGAAATCGGAGAAAACCTGAGTG
This sequence comes from Irena cyanogastra, assembly GCA_013397155.1. NCBI lineage: Eukaryota > Metazoa > Chordata > Aves > Passeriformes > Irenidae > Irena > Irena cyanogastra. The sequence continues at coordinate 15,120 of VWZV01012206.1, read as the reverse complement.
GGCTTGGAAGTTTTGTGGCTTCTGAGGGGCTCTGAGGCAGTGAAATCCCCAGATGGTGAGTAACAGGGTCATGTTCTTCACTAAAAGTCGTGTTTACTTTTGTGAGGCTTTTTTGCCTGGCTTAAAATCAATTTGGCTGAGCTGGTTTTTAAAGCCTGGCAGAGTCACTGTGCAGCAAGGCTTGAAGGTAAAATCCCAGAACCCTTAAGGCTGGAAAAGCCCTCTAAGATCACAGAATCCAAGCACTGACCCAGCAGTGCCAAGCCCAGCATTAAACCATGGACCTGCCTTGTGGCCTGGACCAGAGGATATTTTGGGCTTTTTCTCAAGGAAGATGAAATGCAGGTGAGCTGTTGTCACAGCAGCTCATTTAAAGTTTCACATCCAATACTGAGCCCTGAAGTGCTGCTGCACTGTTACATCCCATATCTGTGAGCTCTGGCATCCGTGAGGGATGCTGGAGCTGGATCAATAGAAGGGGAAAAGTCAGGAATAGAGGGAGGGGGGGAAATGCACTCTGAGTGAAGCAAGAAGTGTTGTCAGCTTGCTCTAACACAGAGAGGAGGCTGCCTGTGCAGTTCAGTGGGATCAGGGCTGGGCAACTTGGAGCAAGTTCAGCAGGTGAAACACTTTGTGGCTGGAGGCACGACCAGCCAGAGTGGCCACCAAATTTTCAAGCAGGAGAAGTTAAAAGGTGGCAAAGCACCCTGCTGAAAGGTGAGGGGTGCTTCAGAAGGGAAGTTAAACCCCTGTGATCCTGTGGTTTGGCGTGGCACCTGTCAGTGCTTTCTTTGTGCTAGCAGTGCCTGAATTAATTAATTAATTAATCCCTTTTCTTTCTCCTGTGCCATACAGTGAAGCTGCTCAGTAACTGTGGAGCTGCTCTGCTTCCCTCAGCTGGAATGGATAACCCTTCCCAACTCCAAGCACACTGTCCCAGGCCTTTCCCACTGCCATGTGAAGAGGAGACAAGTGGCTCCTGCTTGAGGAAGGCGCAAGAGGCATTTCCATCCTGAAGGCATTGGCTGGAAGGGCTGCCTGGGCTCTGCCCTGCTGCAGGTTTGTGTGTCTTAGGGAAAGAGGCTGGAATCTGGGCTGCTTCTGGGAAAAACCAAATGTGGACTCCTCAGCTTCCACATCTTCCTGCTTGGGAACCCAAGGACACAGTATGGTGGGCAAAAAAGAGCATTTTGTGGCCAGGAAAATCTCTGCTCTGATGCTTCCTATTCCCTCCTGAGGAGCCAGCCTCGTGTCATGGATAGCTTTGCTGCTGGAAGCTGGAGCAGTGGGACAAAGCTTGAGAAACTGCCCTTGGTTCTTCCCATCCTTTGTGAAACAGGGATGCACTGGGATCCACCTCTGCAGTGAGCTGGCCCAGGTTCAGCAGCACCTGGGACCTACAGGTAACTGGAGCTGTGGGCTTTCCTGGGCTCTGTTCATGTCCTGTCCCTAGCTGCTCCTGCACGTGTGTGGTTAGCGGGAATTCTGTGGTATTACTGCGGCAATGTGAATTCAATGAAATCATTTTGGTGGTGAGGGTTTTAGGTGGTCCAAGGAGAGCTCAGACTCAGGCATTTCCTTTTTTATCTTGATGCATCCAGTGAGCCACCATCCTCCTAGGCTGGAACAGCAGCTCAGGGACACATCAAGCCAAAAAATCTCATACTGGAGTAAAGGGTGGGCTAGGTTTGACGTGGGTTTTTAAAGTAAAACCACTTCAAATGGTGCTGGGGGGAAAAAAAAGATGAGCATCTCCTTTCCAGTCTGAAATTCTGGACTTTGTGCTGTTGACCAGGCTCCCAGACCACCCTTTTCTATTTATTGCCCATAGCAATTTCCTCAGCCTTCAGGAGCTTGAGGGTAAAGTGAACACTGTCATTACCCTGGACGTTAGCAAGGCACTTTCTCCACCCCTCTGAGAACTCTTGTGAAGTTTCTGCTGTAACTGAAGCTTCTCTTGCAAAAGGCAGGACAAAAAAAAAAAGCTTTTAGGAGTGTCCACCATGTTTATGTGTGAAGAGAGCCAGGCTCCATTCAAGCCATGCTTTTATAGGGAGCTTTGTATCTCTTTTTTGCCTTCCTCCCAGCCCTTTACTCCCAGAGTATTCCCATGGGACAGGTGTAGTAATAATTTTGTTGATTGTATGTGGTTTTGGTTTCTAAAGGATTTTAGTTTTGGTTGTTGGGTAGTTTTTACTACTTGTTTTGTTGTGTGGTGGTGTTTTCTGTGGGTAAATTTGGTTTTTGTAAGTATATTTTTATTTATTTTATATCTGGAGTGGTATTGGCTGGTACAGTGGGGTTTTTTTTACATTTAGGGGAGTGATTGATTGTTTTAACAGGTACTGGACAGTTCTTTATTACCTGTTTAGGTTTGTTATGCTGATATTATATAATATTATTTGTACTGGTATGTGGTATTGTTTTGGGATGGTTTATAGTAAGAATATTGAATGTTTGCCCCACCTCTGGAAGTGTGCCAGGCCAGGCTGGATGGGGCTTGGAGCAATCTGGGGTAGTGGAAGGTGTCCCTGCCCATGACAGGGATTGGGAATGAGATGAATTTAGGAATCCCTTCCCACCCAAACCCCTCTGGGATTCATTGTTCCCTATGCCAAAAACATTTCAGCACCATTGCAGCTGTAATTTATACCTCACCTGAGCGTGTCAGTCCTGTATTTACCATTTGTGCCAGATTTGGGAGCAGCCACCATCTGCCTGTCATGGAAGAACCCTCCCTGATGGGAGGAGCAGAGTTTGGTAGCTCGGAGCCAGGCAGGGAAAGCATTCCTTTCATCTGCCCCAGGGCAGCTTTAGATTGGATAGCAGGAAAAATGTCTTCACTTGGAAAGGTGGTCAGGCCTTGGAACAGGCTGCCAGGGCAGTGGTGGGGTCAGCATCCCTGGAAGTGTCCAGAAACTGCCCCAGTGTGTTCTGCTCTCTGTCGGTGACGCTGCACACGCAGAGCCTGGAGCAGCCTGTGGGCCTCTGAGCACCCTGAAGGGCCTTCTGAGAATGTGGGAAACAATGTTCACTCTCCTGTAGAAAATTTAGAAAGCTTAGTGCAGTAGAATAGGAGACAAAGACAATAAAGCCAAGATCTACAGGCCTGGTGCCTCTTGGCATTCAGCCCAGAGCACCTCAGCAGTTTTGGAAATAACCTTTATATACCATTTCTATTGCCTCAGCCTGTTACATATTCATAAACAATTATGCAGATTAAACTTTTCCCCAAACTAGGTCACGTGTTCCAAGAACTGTTTAGCATGGCTCCTCCTCTGGTCCACCTTTTTGGAGCATGTGTATTCCTTGGTTCTGGTTTTAGTCCATTGGCTGTTATCCCATCCAAGCAGGCATTTTAACACAAACATGCTGTATCAGGTGTTTCTAAGTTTTAGCCAACAACAGAAATAAAAACTACAGAGCAAAGTTACTTTAACACCACACATACAGAATTTCAGTATTTGTGAGAAGCCAGTATTATCCTGTGTATCTGTAAGAGAAGGGGCTGAGTGTCCTGGGTGGAAAGCTGGGAGTGCAGCTGTGTATGGAGACACAGAACCCAACCCTCTGGAGCCCCTGAGGTCCCGTGGCTGAAACACAGGTCAGACCCTGCCGAGTGCAGAGAGCACAGGGGCTTTTTGGGGGAGCACGAGCTGAGTCCAGCTGTCCTTGTCCCAAGCAGAAAGGTGCCTTCATCCTCAGCCAAAGGCAACTGTCTCCCCTGGAGTCCTGGTGGAGCAGATAACTCCACATCTGCTCTGCTTCCTCAGACATCAAAGCCTGGGCTGGGCCAGCTCCTTGCTCAGACACACGTGGGATGAATTAGGGGATGGATTAGTGGGAATGTGTGTGTGCAATTAGGTGCCCAGCACATCCCTGTAGCTGCCTCTCTGCTGTGCTGCTGCTCCAGAGGGGAAAGTGTGTTTTTTCCCTTTCCTTTGCAGCTTCTGAGATGTGTTTCTGGTGGGGATTCAACCCGCCAGGCAGGGAACAAAGTTACTCTGAAGGGGAGCTTGGTGGGGAGGGAGACCACATCTCATTAAAAGCCAGCTGGGAAAAAAACTCTCCAGGATTACACACATATTTTGCAGAGCAGCTCCTTGTGTTGCTCAGCCTGCTGGAAGCCAAAGCACAGGCAAAGATTTCCCTCAGCGTGGAGGATCTATAAAATACCCAGAGCTGGGCCATGAGCACCTCAGAGCTCCCTTGGAGGCTGATCAACTCCATCCTCCCTGGCACGTGACCCTCACTAGAAATTATTTGGGATGGTGGAAGGGCAGGAGCCAGCCTGATTTAGCAGCTGCCCCAAAAAAGGCTTCCAGGGCAGGGGTGAGGCAGGGAGGGCAGGGTCCCTCTCTGTGTCACTGTGTCCTGCTCCTGTGGTGCCACAGTGGGAAGACAGCAGGACAAAGCTTCAGGTGGCAGCTTGAATGCCACCAGTGCAGGCTTCAGAGAGGGGGATTTTTATTCTGTTCACTGCTCCAAAGCCCTCTCTTCCCCTTTCCTGCTGGGATGTGTGCATTCAGCAGTGGGAGGTCGGTGACACAGGCTGGCAGGAAATCTCATGGACCAATTTTCTCTGCCTTTCTAGGTTCCTGGTCAGTTGCAGGATCCCATGTTTTATCCTAGCTGTGCCCCAGCTCCAGCAGCAGAGCTGAGAGCAGAGGTGCTGTCCTGTCATGGTTTGTGCTGTGCTTTCCCTCCACAGGTGAGAGACGTGGGTTGGAAGGAACCCAAAATTCCATCTTGTTCCGCCCCCTTGCCATGGCCAGGGACACCTCCCACTATCCCAGGCTGCTCCAAGCCCTGTCCAGCCTGGCCTGGAACACTTCCAGGGATAAGGAATCTAAGGCTTCTCTGGGCAACATGCATCAGGGCCTGCCCACCCTCCCAGAGAACAATTCCTTTCCAATATCCCATCCATCCCTGCCCTCTGGCAGTGGGAAGCCATTCCCTGTGTCCTGTCCCTCCATCCCTTGTCCCCAGTCCCTCTCCAGCTCTCCTGGAGCCCCTTTAGGCACTGGAAGGGGCTCTGAGCTCTCCCTGGAGCCTTTTCCAGGTGAACACATCCAGTTTCAGCCTGGCTCCAGAGCAGAGGGGCTCCTGCCCTTGGAGCATCTTTGAGTTCCACATATTCCTGCTGGAGGCAGGCTCCACTCCATCCCTTGAGCTCGGCTGGGGAGAGCTTTCTAAGTGACTGGGTCACTCCTTGGGCTAAATGGGACGTGCAGAGACCTGAATCTTCTCGGGGGCTGTCGAGTCCTGGGTTGTTGTGTGGGACCTGGATGTGCCAGGATTGGGGTCCCCTGACTTTGGTGCTGTCCCTTTCCTGGCTGATCTATTTCCCAGGGCTCAGGCTCCCTTTGAGATCTCTGGGTAGAAGAAGTGTTCTGCTGTTATCCATTTCTGGAAAGCGTGAAGTTGTGGGTAGGGACTGAGTTGTGCCTAGATGCAGGCAGCCCTTCAGTGGAGAGCTGGAGCCATCTGCTCTGCAGACCACATTCCAAGGTCCCCCCACATCCCTGCCATCCCTGGCTGAGCCAGCCAAAGCAGCAGAGGAGACCCTGCCCTCCCCAGTGCCCCTCTGCTGCCAGCTCCAGGAGAAAAATCCCGGAATAAGCACCCGGCTGAGCAGCCACCAACCCTCTCCCCGTGTTAAAAACCTTTCAGCAGCGCCCCACACCGTCTCCCAGCAAGGCAGAGAAAAAGGTGAAGTCACTAAGGAGTGACTTTTATACCGAGAGAGAGAAGAAAATGACTCATTCCCCGCAGCCTAAGGGCAAATCCAGTGGCTTCTGCATCTCAGATGCTCTGTTGGTTAACTTGAAAAGAATCCCTTTAAATCCCCATTCCCTTTCTCAACGCAGTGTTTCTCCTCTGCTGATGGACTCATTTCCTGGAAATCTCTGAGCAAAGGCAGCCTTCCTGGCGCTGTGGGTTCGGGGCTCTTGTGTGGTGGAAGTGTGTTCTACCTGGCGGGGTGGGAGAGCTTCTTCACCACCAGCCTTGAAAAAGGGGTAAAAATCCCGGTGCTCCGACGTGTCTGGGTGACTGCAAGGAGCAATAGGGGCTTTTTGTAACTCTCCCTTTGCGTTCTGGGGTGGGTTTGGCTTTTCCTTCGCTATCAAAGCTCTCTGCTGAACTTTGAGGTTTGTTTAGGAGAGTGGGATAGAGGTGGGGTGCTGTAGTTTTGTCCTGGGTGCAAGAAAACATTTTCAGTTCGATGTAAGAAAAGGGCTGAGATGAGCTCATCCTTTAAAGATGACTGGAACCTCGGCAGCCACAGAATTCCTGCCTAATTTTTCCATCAAACCCATTCACTTGAAGGTCAGACCTGCAGGGGATGTAGCAGCGGCCGTGTTGAAAAATTAAGTTTATTATTATACTGTAAGGTCTCAGCTGCATCTGGATTTGGTTTTAGAATATGGTAATATATCAAACAATATAGAAGTGGGGTGGCAGGTTCCCATTGTGTGGCAGAAAAGAGCAGCTTGGATTTTCCTCCACCGGGCAGAGGAGATGAAGGCTGCTCCAGAACAGACTGGAAACCCCAAACTTTTTGTGTTAGGAATGGACTCCTCGGAGGAGTAATTCTGTGTTCGGGTGGGATTCTGGAGGTGAAGAGAGGCAGAGCTGGGAGTTTGGGCTGGCACCGTGTCCTAGCGATGGTTGCTCCTTGCAGAACGCAGGCGTTGCCCCTCTCAGCGCTCACAGGCAAAGAGCAGCTGGTTCCCGCTGCAGGGGGCAGCACAGGATGCTTGGATTTGGGATGCAGATGATCCCGGGTGCTGCAGGATTCCTTTTCAAGCTGTCACAGTAGCCACGTGGTGATGAAATCTCTCCAGTCTGGAGATGCCTCCTCTCAGCTGGGGTAAAGCAGCCTGGATTCCTCCAAGGTCTTGGCTTATGGTTTGTGTGCTGCTTCCTTGTGGAATTTTTGGGTTTTGATGTTTGTTAGTTTTTATTTCTATTCTAGTTTTATAAACTGTGAGTTTTACAGTACTTGAATACCTTAAAAATAGAGTTGTATATTTTTTCTTTATAAGTTTTTTTTTTTTAAGGGTAAACCGTCTGAATAAGAAATGACACTTAAATTATTTTTACTTTTAACTTAATGACTAACTACTTGTGGTCTGCAATGTGGACTTTTTTATTTAATTATACAATTCTACTCAAACTTTTGAGGAAGAAGGTGAAGAAGAAGGACTAGCTTGGAAGAAGGACTATCCAGGTGGTGCTTGGAAGTCTTGAAAGCATGATTTGGGGCTGCTTCCCTGCACCTAGAACAGGCTCCCCAGGGAATGGTCACACTCCCAAGGCTGCCAGAACTCAGGGAGCTTTTGGACAGTGTCTCAGGGGTGGGATTGTTGGGATGGGCTCAATCCTTGTTGGTCCTCTCCAGGAAGGATTGCTGTGGTTGACCAGGTGTAACTTGGGCCTTGAGCTCAGCTAAACTGGGATGGTGCCACTAAAGGATGTGAGAGTCCCTAATTTTTCCTCTCCTTTCAAGGAAAGCAGCCTAATTAAGCTTCCTAACATCTAACTAGTCTTCACTGATTCCTCACAAATAATTATCAGTGGTGCAGAGGGCTGTCAGCTTATTCTCTGCTCCAAGGCTTGTGGAAGGGGGTAGGAACCTCTCTGCTCCCCTCAGCTGGACCTTCCCAAGCCATGGCATCCTCACTGTTGTCTCTGTTCAAGGATTTGTTCCCCTCACTTTACAAAACTGGAATGGCTATCACCCCAAAAAAGCTTTTTTGGGGGCTATTAATCTTTTTGGTTTTGAACCAGCTTCTAAAACCTGGCTTAATGTGCAGAGGCTGAGAGAGCAAAGCCAGACCTGGAGTTCTGGGAACCTCCTCACTGCCGGGGTGGGGAGGCAGCAGGGATCTATCCAGAATCCCTTTAAACTGGATCTAAAAATGTGCCTGTGTGCATTGTGGGGCAGGGTTGGGAGGTTCTGGAGCAGCTGAGGGAGCTGGGAAGGGGCTCAGCCTGGAGAAAAGGAGCTCAGGGGGGACCTTGTGGCTCTGCACAGCTCCTGCCAGGAGTGGGATGGTCAGGCTCTGCTCCAGGGAACAGGGACAGGAGGAGAGGGAACGGCCTCAGGCTGGGCCAGGGCAGGTTTAGATTGGGCAGCAGGAAGGATTTCTCCATGGAAAGAGTGCTCAGGCCTTGGAAGGGGCTGCCCGGGGCAGTGGAGTCCCCATCCCTGGAGGTGCTCAAAAGGCACTTGGATGATGCCATGGGGATGTGGTTTTGTGGTGGCCTTGACAGTGCTTGGGGAACAGTTGGACCTGATGATCTGGAGGTCTTTTCCAGCCTTAGCAATTCCATCATTCTTTACAGGTTTAAAAGAAAAGCATAACTTGTGTCACGGTGTGTTTCTAAGCACAGGACAATCCTTTCCTGGCTCTGCTGGTCCTGGGAAGTGCCTGGGCTCCCTCCTGCACCTGAGACCTCTGTGGGCTGTGCTGATTTAAACAGAGAATTCACTCAGCTGGCAAGTCGTTGTGGCATGAACCAGCTGCCTCCTCCCCTGCCTGGGCATCACCCCCTTCCCAGAGCCCGGAATGCTCAGGCACTGTGGAGACACTTCCCTGGCAGGCACAGCCCCGGGAGGACGCCTGTCAGTGTGAGTGTCTTTGCTGTCTCCTCGGATTAGGCACCCGGGACAGGAGCTGGATGCAGAGAGGCAAACGGAGCTGGCTCGCCCTGCTTTTGGGGCTGCAGCTTCCTGGCGTGGCCCTGAGCCCTGGAGGTTTTCTGTCCCTGTCCCTTAGGGGTCTCGCTAGCCTAGAGCCTGTGACAAACCCAGCCGTGGGGACCAGGGGTCTCTGCCACGGGAAGAGGTGGCTGCTACCAGCAGGGAAAATCCCCTTTGCCATAATCTCACACCTCCCCGGCTGCCCTAACAAAGGGGAGCACAAACCCACCCTTTCCTGGGCTTGCTGGGACTTGCTTTCCTCAATTCCTTCTTTGTTTTTCGTTCCTGAGCTGTAACACAGGCAAGAAAGGAGCTCGAACCAGGATCCCTGGAGGCAAGGAAGCTATTGTCCTAAAAACAAAGGAACTTTTCCTCACATGCACCAGCAACAATAGGAAGTGCCCCAGAGCCTTTCCTTCATCCTGGACTGGGCTTCCTGATGTTTTCCAGGATGCTTATGTGGTCTGGTTTAGCCAGAAATGGCAAACTGTGTATTCCCTCTCCCCAGTCCTAAAAAAGTGCTGCTGCTGCTGCTTGACTCAGGAGCAGGAAAGCAGAGCTGGTGCAGCAGGTTTCTGCTCATCAGGTGAGAAGTGGTGCCACAGTCTCCTGGATTATGGAGAAATCTTTCAGGACTTCCCTCTACCCTCACCAGCACCTCTAGAAGTTGCTGTGTTTCATTTTATTCGGGGTAGAAGAGCAGAAGGAAAGGGACGCCTGAGGTCTGCAAACAGGTTAAAACCCCAGTGGAATGTTTTCCCATTCCCATTTTCCCAGTGTCACCCACTCTGCTTCTCTCTCTGTACCTCAGACAGGCCCAGGGGGTGCACGGAGATGCCCAGGGGGCTGGAGGCCACCTTCACATGGCAGCAGACACAGGCTCAGAGCTGCTGGAAGCCTCCTGGGATGCTCCAGAGCTGGAATTGAAACTGGACACAGACATTGCCACTGCCTGCTCACTGTTTCCCAGCGATCCCAAACTGAAGAGAAGGATTTTTCCTTTCCTAGGAGGTATTGGCATTCCTCCAAGCACGGAGGGACCAGATGGAGCAGTAACACAGCTAGAACTGGGGGGGGAGGAGGGGAAGGGACTATCTGTTAAGGAGTTGGCTTGAAAATAAGATCATGGAAACCAGCTGTTGCTTCAAGAAAGGGTTTTGTTGCTGATTCTCGAAGAGGGCAGAATAGGGGCTGATGTAAAATCTAGTCCTGGAGACCAGATGTACTTGGGCTGCATTTTGGGAGGTCAGGAGGTCAAATGCAGAGCCACTGAGCAGTGTAGGGGGGGATCCCTCTGCTGCAAAGCACAACAGCTCGCTGGCTTTCTCTTTTGGGCTGCTTTGGGCGGGGCTCAGAGAGGCAACACTTTCACCTCCCGAACCTCCAGCGGCCAGGATCACAAATTCCTCCTGACACATCTTCCCTGATGTGTTCCTGGAGCTGCCCTCCTGCGGGCCTGGGGAGACACATCCTTAGGGAGCCATTTATGTAAGTGCCCTGCCATGGCTTTGTGTTGAGGTTTCACAGCTCTGAGAGCCCCAGTGGCACCCATGGCAAGCACCCCATTTATCTCCTGGCCCAACATCCTGCAGTGGATACTGCCTTGCCCTCCTGCCTCTCATTTTCTGGTCAGGCGCTGGATTTTCGGGATTGCAGGAGCTCTGCATCGCGTTTTCTCATCAGGTGCTGGATTTTTCGTGATTGCCATGGAGCTCTGCCTCCTGTTTTCTGGTCAGGCGCTGGATTTTTGGGATTGCAGGAGCTCTGCCTCCCGTTTTCTGGTCAGGTGCTGGATTTTCAGGATTGCTATGGAGATGGAGGCCAGTGTGACAGGCGTCAGGCAAACAACATGAGACAGCCTGTGTCCTGGAGGACTGGGGATAAACTTGGCGAGTCTGCCGCTCTGAAAGGCATCCCGAGCACAGAATTCCCATTAACACCCTCCGATGGTGCCGCTGTGTAGTGCTTTGAAAACCGATCTCACGCTTAGGAGTGGGGTTAAGGAGGGGAGGGAGGGACAGAAACCAGCCGGGATTAGGGCACAAGAGAGAGGCATTGCTGCTCCATGGCCTGGTGGCAGTGGCGTTTCCTGAATTCGTGCCTCAGCTGCTGTTGCAGGAGCACACCAGGAATTCTTCTCCTTTCCCTGATGCCCTGTTGTGTTTTATGCAGGATTTTCTACGCGGGTACGAGGCGAGCGACTCCAGGCGACTCTGGGCCACAGTGCCAGGAGGGATTTGGGTTTGGAGCAGACCTGGAGGATGCCGTGTTCCCCTTTGGATGGCCACAAGAACCCGGCAGGTCACAGGTACAGGGAGCAAAGCTCCAGCTCAGCACACCACACGTTCCTTATGTAACTGTGCTGCCATGGCCATTGGCACAGGAGCCGGGATTTGTGTTCTGGCAAAATGTCTAAAACAGCGAGTGTAGGAATTCGGTCTCCTTGGTGATGAAACCAACCAATGGAAAACACACACGCAAAAAAAGGGAATCTAAACCCATCCTTGGACCTTGCTTTTATTTTCAGAGTGAATTAGCCTGGCCTGTGGCTATGAGCAGGATGTAAGTGTGCCTGGCGTGGCTCTGGCCTTCACCCAAGTCATCCCAAAACAGGCTCAGTTGTCCCAGGAGCTTCTGTGGAGAGGAGAATTAGGGTTAAAAAGTCAGGTACCTGTAATGATAGATCTTCCTGGGACCCTTGCACTGTCCTTACCACACAGTCTCCCCCTCCAACCTCTCAAAAATGGTGCTGAGTTTGGCTATAAGTAATTCCTGCCTTCCCTGCAGAGCCCTGGATTTAACACAGCATTAATAAAAGTTAAACTGCCTGTGTTAACACGCCAGGTGGGGAAAACCAGCCACCACTGGAGCATCCCCTTCCAGAGACATGTGAGCTGCTGTACCCATGTGATCCACAGCAAAGAGGGAGCTGCTCTCCTTTAAAGCCATCTGAGCCTCTCAGGGAGGAGCCAGAGTTCAGGACAGCAGAAACATCCTCTCCCCAGCCTGGTGCAGCCGTGTAGGGTCAGGCCACCCTGGCTTTGGGCAGTTGCAGGAGAGGGTGGATGGCAAATCCATGATTTTATGGAGTGGTGCTGGTGGTCTCTTACCAGCACAGGGGTTGCCAAGTGGCAGTGAGGGGTCCTGGACATTTCCATGGTGGTTGGGAGCATCTCATGGTGAGGGTTTGGCTCATGGTGCTGCTGGTTGGACACGGAGGGGTCGAGAGCAAGGGGCGGGTTTTGGAGCAAAGCACTTCAACGATGTTTCTGTCGTCCTGGACGTTGGTTTTCCTTGGATCTGGTGCTCTTAATTTAGAGGCTGCAGGAGCCAGGAAAGCTCAGTGTTTTCCAGAGGTGGCCACGTCTTCCCACCGCTGCCGGGCTGAGAGTCACCCGTGTGCCTGGGGAGCAGCGGCGCGTCCCCAGCCGGCTCTCCCGCGGAACAAACGCCTTGGCAAGGCCAAACCAAGCATCATCTGCTTCAGCCCAGCAGGCTGGAGAGGAAGATTAGGATTCCCAGGTGGAAAGTTTCCCACAGGACGTACCAGAGCCCCATTTTCTTTTTGCTTAATGAACGTTGTGACCGTCGCTCCCCAAGTCATTCCAGGAATGCCCCAAGGATCCTAATTAAGGCTGAGCCCGGCGGCTCTTGGCATTGTGTAAACACAGGGGAAGACTCCAGCCCTTCTCTAGGAAACTTCTCATCCAGTTTGGTTTAGGCAAATGCATCCATTGAAATTCGCCTCTTTTTTTTTTCCCCCTTAACTTTTTCAGCAGCCCCACAATGGAGGCTTTCATCTCTACCTCTTGTGTGTATTCCAGTGTCATGCCCTCTGCTTTCAAAGGCTTAGGTTTGCCTTTAATTGTGTCGAGAGCCTTTGTCTCTAAGCCTTTAATAATGGATTTTTTTTCTCCTCTGCCAAAAGAGGAATTTTGTTTCTTTGCTGGCTTTTCTTCTAAAGCTGAAGTGACAGTTCCCTCTTCTCAGTGAGATTTACAAAGCTTATCTTTTAGTTTTCAAGAGCCAAACAGTGGAGGGGGGGGGAAGGAATGAAACGTCATCATGGCTTTTAAGCACTGTCGCTAGGAGAAGGCTTAATGATCTAGAAATAAATAAACTGCACACTCAGGGGCTGCTTCGATTCAGTGACACCAAACTGCTGCTCCTGGTGGGGACAGGGACAGGGCCAAAGCTAGCACATCCAGGAAGCTCTTTCCTCTGGGCACAGTCAGGATGGAGTCCTGGGGTGGTTTGGGTTGGAAGGGACCTTAAAGATCATCCAGTTCCACCCCCCTGCCGTGAAACATCTCCCACCATCCCAGGCTGCTCCAAGCCCCAATGTCCAACCTGGCCTTGGGCACTTCCAGGGATCCAGGGGCAGCCACAGCTGCTCTGGGCACCCTGTGCCAGGGCCTCAGCACCCTCACAGGGAACAATTCCTCCCCTAACTGTGGCAGGAAACTGAGGCACGAGGAAGGAAATGACCTGTGGCCAGCTTCAGGGGTGGTTTGAGCTCATCTCCAAGGATCTGGAATGAGAAGGCCAAGGTGAATATTGTGTTCCTTCTCCGCTGAACTCAGTGTCATGTTGCACCTCATGGTCGGCAGGGTTTGCCTCAGCTCTGGGGTGGGGACAGTCCTGGGATTGCCATCAAGGCTGTGGGGCATGAGGTGGGACTGTGGGATGGCTCCTCCAATCTTTTCTGCCTGTGCCCAGCACGTGTTGCAGGAAACACAGGTCTGGGAAGGGGTTGCCTTCTCTCTGAACAAGGCATAAATGGATTAAACTGCTTGGTGTTGGTTGAACACTGACTTCCCCCAGCTGGGCTGGTGCTAGAGCAGGTCTGAAGTGGAGAGGAGAATTTGCTCCATGGATGGGTTGGTTTTTTTTGTTTTTTTTTTTTTTTGCAGTGTGACAACTCAGAGCAGGAGGAGCTGCTTTGCAGCTAGGTTGTGGTCACTGCAGTGGGACAGCTAGGCTTGAAATGAGTTCCAGCAGAGAAAAATCGTGTTTTCCAGCTGATTCCAGGGGTTGTGCACTTCATCCCTCAGGATTGCCATCCTCAGCCTCAGTGATGAAGGACTGGTGAAGCAGGGAACTCCAGCTCCCAGCAAGGATCCCAGGGAGGCATAAATCGTTGGGCAAACCACTGACTATTGTGACTGTTGTGGAAAATGAGCTTCCCAGAAGATGCCTTTCACTTTAATTGTGAAATAAATGAGGAAGCAGCCTTCTGTCTGGCTGAGCTGGCAGCTCGGGAACAGATCCAAGGGAAGCCAACCTAGCTGTCAGCTTTCCAGCCTGTTTGCTCCTCCTCTGGAGCACCCTGGCGCGTGGCTGAGAGCGGAGGGATGGGCACTGCTGCTGAGTGCCCTGCTTGTCCTTGGATGGGCACAACGTGCTCCTGACCCTCCCAGAGTGTGCTCTGCCATCGGGACCCGGGGCTTCCTGCTCTCCAGGAGATCTCTCCAGGCTCGAGTCTCTTCCACTCAGGCGGAATCCATGGCAAATGAGCTCTGGATCCTCTGGTGAGAGGTTCCCACGTCAGGCGGAGGGTGCCAGGGCTGGGAGGTCTGAGGCACAAACTCCAGGCAGGAGCAGCCTCGAGTCCCTGGGAGCTGGCTCTGTGTTGGAAGGGCAGCCAGCAGTGACAGACCAGGTGGGGGTGCTAACAAGCCACAGGACACCCCACACTCCTGCCAAAGCACTAATAACTTTATTTGGGTGCCTTTGGCTCTTTATTCCACTTCCCTTTCCGAGCGGGAAGCACGGAGGGGCTGCGTGTCAGAGCCTGTGCTGTCCCCCTGGCTCGGTGGCACTGCAGCCACGGGGGTGTTCCTGCTGAGCTTGGTGTGTCCACCCCCAGGGTACCAAACTGCTTCCATGCTTCTGGGAAAGGGGGATGAGAGCTGGGGTGGCTTGGGTGGGAACCTCGGCCCCCCAGCCACTGCCTTGTGCAGCACAGTATCCCCTCTGTCCTGGAAAGACTGATGGTTTTAATCCCAAAATAGACATTTCAACAGAATCCCTTATTTTAATTTTTTTTAATATATTTTTTTGAAAGCATCTGAAAGCTGCTGCTTTCGTTTCAGGCAGAGGGAACTCATTCTGAAACCTCTGCAGCTGCTGTGTGAAATGGGATCATCGCCTGCTGAGGAGCTCCGGCACCCGTGTGCCTCCCAAAAGTTCTCATCCCAAAAGTCCTCATCCCAGCCCCCCATCCCATCCTGGCAGGTGAGTGGTGCAGAGCCTGTCCAGAGCCCTGGGAAGGTGGCTGAAATCCCTGTTTGGCAGCACAGGCAGCTCTGTGATCAGTCTGTGGTGACTCTCTGATGACTCTGTGGTGGTTTTGCTGCTCAGGTTCGTGGCTCTAAACCTGGACAGCAATGCATGGCAGATAAACTTAG
>VWZV01012205.1:1338-43744 GCA_013397155.1 Irena cyanogastra | reverse complement strand
CTTCCCTCCCCAAAACCCCCAAAACAACACCAAGCCCAAACAAGATTTTAAAACTACTAAATCAATATGCTTTAGTTAGAAGGTTTTTTCTCATTTCTCTAAGATATATATTTAATGTCTTTGTATTGAAGGGAGAGATAATTCAGCCCAATCTACTGCTCAAGTCAGGGCCAACAAAGTAAGATCAATCTTCTTTCAGCCAAAGTAGGAATAACTCCAAGGGTGGAGACTGCACTGCCTGGTTTTCATTAAAAATACACTCTGATGAAACCCCTNCCTCCAAGAAAACTTTGACTGCTTTCTTGCAATCGCACATCAGGTAACTGAAGACCACAATTAAAACCCCCTTGGCTTTCTCTTACCTAGTCTCAACAAACCAAATGAAGTTCGGTAATGGCTATGGGATTCGTTGCTTGTAGGAACTACCGCCAATTGAAATAAAACAGGCAGAGGCCTCTAAATAACTGTTCAAGAATATTTGGTTGAAATTTGCAAGGAAAATTGTGAAAAGTATTCACACAAGGCCCAAGATCTCTTTTGCTCTACTGATAGTTCTCTATGCAATTTAAATGTAATTGGAATAGTTTACACTGTCAGTATGATGGGAATAAGTCCCACTGTAAATGATAATATCTCATATTTTCATCTTAACCTACCTCAGGTGATTGAAAAAGCTGGTAGGCATTCTGAAATGAGATCAATATTCATCACACTGTTGGAAAGCAGAATTAAGAAGAACTTCATCTTCTTAGTGAGCATTTTTATTCTTTACAATAATTAGCACTGTTCTATCAAAAAGGTAGCAACTTCAGTTAGTCCAATTTGGAGTGAATAAAACCACAAAAAATATTGCCTGGTGGATTCGTGCATATTTTTGTGGTGTTTCCATCTTTTCAATGTATTATTTATTATTGCCTTTAAAAACATTTTTTTCTGCTAGAGAAATACTGCAGGTACAGATACTTAGAATGCTTGTAGTACTAGCAATGAAAATGTTAGAGGAAAGACTTTTTTTTTTTTTCAACAATTAAGCATTTGACTATAAAATCCCACTGTGGAAGGCTATACTTTTAAATACTGAATTTTTTAAAATTCAAAAGTAGGTGTTTGCTTGCCTTTTGCATGAGAGACAAGGAAATTTTCATACTGAGTTTAAGATATTTTGCTACATAATACTTCTATTTATAATGCTTAAATGAGGATGACAGGGAAAAAAGACTAGGAACCTACATTCAAAATTGTATTTTGAGAGTTTCCCCTTCTGTCAGTAGCTTTTGTTACTTGTTAGAGTCATTACAGCGACCATCACATATTTCCTGTGAATGTAACTGATGAGGACTGATTGACACTGACTGCTACCAAATTAACATTTCCATGGCAGCCAACATCAATTACCATCAATGATGGGATACCCATCTAGGAGAATCTGAACAACATTGCAATATAAATAAAATAATTTAGGTCACAACTAATGCAAAAGAAACATTAACAAATAGAGAAAATAAAGGAAAAAAAAACCTAATGTCACTGTTACTACAAGCTACATATTTGCTGCTGTAAACAAGAATGAGTATCATTAGGAAGTAACAAAAGATGAGACTTTTGTTCTTTTTATTTTCACCATTATCTATTGCAAATGTAATTCTTTACATTGTAAAAAATGTCTTCCAGAAATATTTAAGCAAGGAGGGTTTTGGTTTTTTTCCAAAGGCAATGTGTTCACATTCTTTTCTTTTTATCAGTCTGTTAAATTTTGAATTCTAATAGGTCTAGGAGATTCAGGAAACTTGAGTAGCCTCAACAACTTCATTTTCTTTGAAATATGTATCTGATCAGCATTTTGTTAAGATGTTTGGGGTCCTTTCTCTGCTTCTCTAACCTATTACTGTTCTAACTTGCTACTATTCTACAAACTGTCAGTTAAAATTTGTATACATCTCAAATTAGGTAAAGACCTGAGCTACCATTTTCCTTTGAAAACAAAGAACTGCAGGGCCTCGAGGTTGAAGAAGCACTGCAGGAATTTCTACCAGATTTCCATTCAGATATGACTCTAGGAAGTCAAAAGGTGAACATACCNTTCTTAGGTTCAATAAAGCTCATGCGTCTGCAACCTCACTAACCTCAAAACATTCAGTTTTTTGTTTGAACTCCAGCCAAGACAATGATTTTACGACCTAGCTATGACTTAATGTGTTGTGTTACTATTAGATAATATAGTTATTAGGATTGCCTGTTTTTCAGTTGGCTGGAAATAAACCCAGTCTATCACTTCATTTCCTTAGATGTTGAGTTGCCTAAATTATTTTTGATTTGTAAGGCAGACATAGAAGTAAGACCTTGTTCAGTTAATGCTGAAATAATAGTCTTTATTTATTGTATTTTCCAGCCTTACAGGAAACCCATAAACTGAGTGCTCTCTCCCCTGTTCAGTAGCTATAACCTGAAAGACTGGTATGCAAGGTATAAATATCTATAAAAGCATGCACAAGTTTCCCTAACTATGATTACAATTTGAAATATGCCAAAATATAACTGATGTTGATAGTTTATATCCTATAAGTTAGTGTCAAGTAGGTTAGTGAAGCTATTTCATTATTTTGTGTTGAATCTCAGCGTACATTGGATCTGAAGGGAATACATTCCTCTCAACAGTCTATAAACCCAAGGAGGTTCATAAGCATGCACATGTACATATTCATTTAGTTGCTGGGGAGAATCAGAAGAGGGGTATTCTCCTTGACAGTATCTATAATACTAAATAAAAAAGTGCCAGAAGCCTGTGCCTATCCCCAAGGCTGTCCATCAGTTTATATTCTCAGAGTTAAGACTTAGTCTCATTATACTGGAAATTGTTATTGCTGAATATCATTATTTTGGAAAAAATCCACTTGAAAAAGTATACAGATAAGAACTAGGGAATTGACTTGATTTTTAAGTTCTATGTAACTCATATAAGTAGCACCTTTTCCAGGTTTATTTCTTATGTGAATCCTGTGACAATTTCTGTAAGGGGAATGAAGAGTTTGCATCTTTATTGAACAGAACAGATATCCTAATAAATAGATACTGACTGAGTTTCCAGTTTGCCCAAACATGCTAATGGTTCTTAATGTATTTATAGCTGAAAATCTATAAATTGTCAAACAATCAAAGCTCTTTATTGTGTTCCCATTTCATATTGTCCCCCATGTTGTATCTTTATTGAAATAATATTATGATAAGGAAAGAGAAGGGAATGAAGTGTGGGAAAGGTGATGTGTCCCTACGCACTTCTTACTCAAAGTAATTGTGATCTTCTTACTGTTAAAAGATTGGCTTCATATAAATTAATATTGCTTCAGAATTGATTGCAGTATTACATAGATTACATCTGACACCTCTGGAAAGCTTGTTTGTGCCCCAGGCGTCTCTATATGTGCCTGCAATTTTGACAGTATGAGTTATGTGGGTAAATATTTACATACCTTCTGCAAAATTTGCTGAGGGGCAAATCAAAAAGCAGAATTTTCTCTGCTGGAAGTAAAGGGGAATTTGCTACAGAGAAGCAATTGTACTGATCAGGCACAGCATGCTTAATACTGAAGGAATTTCTCTCTCTGTCCATCCTGTGCACATTTTCTTGCACGGACTCTGACCCTTTTTTGACATCTTACTGTCTCTGCATTTTTACTGTGTATAAAATGTTATGCATATGTTGACAGCAATTCTTTCTTCCTTTTTTTTTAATACTATATGTGAAGACCCAATTCCTGAAGGTCGCTTGGTTTTACCCTCGAAAGTTCAATTTCTTTCTACATGCTTGTCCTTTCAGGAATACCTATTAGAGTATACTCCTTCTTACTTGGAATATGTGGGATTATAGGTTTGGAGGAGCAGGGGGCTGCAAAATTGTTGGTTTTGGGGGTTTTTTGGTTTTTTTTGTTTGTTTGGGGGGTTTTGTTGTTGTTTTTTGGGCTTTTTTTGTTTGTTTTTTTATTTGTTATGGTTTTTTTCAGATTTTAAAATGTATCTTTCTTTCAGAACTTAATAAACTCCTAAAATTTGCTTTTCAGTTTTCCTTTTCCATCTCTCACTCATCTTATAGAAAAATAATGCAGTTGGAACTGATATATCTCCATTAATGTATTTGGTGTATGAGAGGTTTCTTCCAATTTTTCTTTTCTTTGTGTTACAAAATATTTTTTTTCTTTATGTATTGTCATAATTAGTCATATTTCAGTTAAATAATATGATACTATAATCCTTATTTTGGATGTACAAACACTTGTGCTGTAAAAAAATGAAGAATGGTAATTTATTCGAGTATGTTTGTATTATTAAATATTAATATAAACTTCTAAGGATTTTTTGATGTCTATAGTTTTATTTCTACAGGATTACATCTGCTGGTTGATAGAAGCAACCATGAGGACAAGATATCTACAGATCAGAGGATTCACAGTTATACAGTGTTAAAAATGTAAATTAGGTGGAATTCACAGTATATGTGTTAGATGAGACAAAAAACCTAGCTTGCTGGCAAATACCCACTAACCTTGTTATAATGAGAAAATGTCCTGCTCTCATGGAGTCTCTGAGAAATCATTTGCTGGGCTTACTTGTGCCTGATTTCATTTTGGAAAATATTTACTTGGAAAAATTAGAAGTGATTTGGAGTTTATAGAATTATTAAAAATAAGCAAAATAACAAATTAAGAAAAAATCAATCAGACTAATATTTCAGAACAAACCAAATAATTTTGATTTTTTTTTATTTAGACCAGAAAAATATAAGTGACTCACTAGAGAATCAGGAATTTTTGCTATCTCTTAAAGATTACACACAGCCACACACTGCTTTGTCTTGACTTATACCTAATGGGATGAAAGTCACATCTGTCCTTGAAGCTTTGTCACTGCTTTAGAGAAAAAGGAAATTCTTCATAATCACCATGGTCTCATGGTGCTAACACAGTCTTGTGGTGCTTCTAAACCAAAGCTTTAGGCAAAAAGAAACTGGTCTGTCTATACAAGTAAAGATACCCAATATAATTGTGCTTAGTACCGAATATCTGCATGAAATATAAAGTGTATTATATTCATAAAGTGAAATTGAATAAGGTGATATTCTCTGTTGACCTTGATGTCCATGACTGTATCACTGACAAAAGAAATGTACAAGGAATGAACAAATAACCTGTTTCAAGCATTAAGGCCAGTTGAGACAGACTACCTTACATCTCTATTACTAAAGCTAGTCCTGTGAAAAACAAATTTTCTCTGGACATAACCACTTGGATGTTCCAAAATGGAGTCGAGACAAACCCACTGTTTAAAACAGTGGGCAACTGGAGTCCACTGTTTAGACGCGCTTTTTGGATATAGGCCAAAATCTGGGAATTGATAACATATTGCTAGACTGGATAGTCAAAGTCAATTGGATGTTAACACAAATGAGGTTAGCTAGGGAAAGTGTAATAATTTACTTAAACAACACTCCACTGCCTATGAACGTTAACTCTAAAGGGAGGATTCAGTTGTTTAAAGTCTGATTGGAAAAGCTGCACAGGAATGTAGTAGGATAATACAACCCATTAACAGAGTTGTCCAGATGGATGAACTTTTGTTTCAGTACTATGAACTGTGAAACTCCAGCTCAGTAGCAGACATAGATGCCAGTACATTAGAACTCACAAGAGAGCATAAGACTTGAGGCAAGAGCTTTCAGTTTTCATCTCCTATGTACATTTCCAACTTGACATACGGCGTGCAATTTGGGCCTAACATTTTTGGCATGTCAGTCCAGTGAAGGTCTAAGAGAGAATTGGGCAATAATTTTACAAAGAGATCTTGACTTAAATTCCTATTAACAGCAAATCAGAGAAATGGGGGTGTTGTGACGGAAAGAAATTATAATATTCTTCCATGTGAGCATTTTCCAACTCACAGTAAGCAATCATTGAAGCCTACTGCGTTCACTATTATGAAAACCATTTATGCATAGTTAGAACTCCTATGTAAAATTGACCAAATAATGAAATGAAAGCTGTTCTGAGTAACTCTTTGCTTTACTCTAAAAAAAGCAGTTAATTGCTTCCGGATATATTAGAGTTTATTGGTATTGTACAGATGTGTATAATCACTGCTTTTCCCTGTTTGAATAGCAGCCATCTGTTTGTCTTTGAATGATTGCGGCATTTAATAAATACACTTCTGTCTGTATCTGAGAAGTATTCACTCTTTCCCTGCCAGTGGAAGCATGATGGCAAGACACAAAATTATCTTCATCTATTAATACTAACTAATGTATATAAGTATTGTAACTGGCTGTCCTGATTTTGATGAGATGGGTTTAGTTTTCTTTGTAGTAGCTTATACAGGACTATGTTTCAGATTCATGCTGAAACCAGTGTTGATGTTACCCTGATGATTTAGCTCTTGCTGAGGAGTGCTTGCACAGCATCAAGGTTTTTCTGCTTCTTTTCATGCCTTCTCACTAGCATGATAAGGCTGCATAAGAACTTAAACAGGGGACAGAACTGGGACTGCTGACCCC
The DNA here is from genome assembly GCA_013397155.1 of Irena cyanogastra. NCBI lineage: Eukaryota > Metazoa > Chordata > Aves > Passeriformes > Irenidae > Irena > Irena cyanogastra. Next base: position 37,206 of record VWZV01012205.1, on the reverse strand, counting down.
AACTTACCAAAGGGATATTCCACACATATGACATTGTACTCAACAGCAAAAGCTAGGAGAAAAAGGAGGAAGTGGTTAACATTAACAGTTATGGCCTTTATCTTCCCAAGTAACTGATAGAAATGATGAAACCTCCTTTCCTGGAGATAATTGCACACCTACCTGCTGGGACCAGTAGTGAATGAATTCCTCTTTTTGCTTTGCTGGTGTGTACAACTTTGTCTTTCTCTATTAAACCACCTCTATCTCAACCCATGTTTTTGCACTTTTACCCTTATCAATCCTTTCCCCATTCTTCTGTAAGGGAGTGAGTGAATGGCCGTGTGTTGTTTACCTGCCTATGAGGTTAAACTATGACAACACTGACTTAGACCAATATGATATTTTTTGAAAGCTCCTATGATTCAGTAAATTCAACTGTGCTAAGTAGATGTCAATCAATTATAGCATTTATAGAAATTGCAGTCGAGATTCTTTCTCTTTTCATCAATATGAGATAATTTCCTCAGAACTGCTTAGAGAATTGTTGCATTATCCATGCTCTTATTATTTAGCTAAATAAAAATAAAAAAGAGAGGAAAAAAAAGCAAACAGTAATTTCACTCTTAAATGTACAGGAGCCTCAGAAGCTCAAATGCTACAGTAACTATGTTATTGTTGTTACTGAGAGTTTTTCTTTTAATGTTGGATACCACTTCAGAAACAAGTGAACTATAACCATAGAGAATATGCATGATTTTAAATTAATTAAACAACAGTTATTTAATCTTTAGATATTTTTTACCCTGAAAGCTGAGTATATAAGAATGAACTCTTTATGCTACCTCTAAATTTCCAAATATGGATATTGACAAGTGTAAATCGTATAAGTTACCAAACGACTACTTTTAAAATTTTGACAGTCAGTAGGGGAACAGTGGAAGATTTCATTTAGATTAATTTTGAAATCTGCAACACTCTGCAATAAATATCTCTATTTTTTGCACTTCATTAACAGTTACAGCCAAATTCAGAAATCTCATATATCACTTTTGAAGTAATATGCAAAAGCTGAAGAGCATCAGGGTATACCTTATAATGTATGATGGACAGTGAATCATTTTATGGTTGATGCTTTTAAAGAGTTCCATTTAATTTTGGACTTATTCAGTGTTATTAAGAACTACTGAATCAAACACTTCTGAGCATCCCGTTGTGCTTTATGATGTGAAAATCATGAAAATGGAAATTTCTCTTGCTATGAAGAAGTCCAAGTTTTGAGGGCAATACTTTTTAAAATGAATTTGCCTGTCAAGGAGACCATATGAAAAAGAAAGTAACAACTAATGTGAAATAAGACAGAGCTGTGCAGAGGGTTATATCTGCAAAGCTTATCAGTGTAAGCCTTTTGAGAGTACTTCAGTCCTAGCCTTCCCCAGAGGTTTTGGGGCTCAAGGACAAAGTAGAGCCACAGGTGGACCACATCCAGCCAGTGGTGGTGGAAAGAGACTCCCAGGCAGAGACGCAGGATGGTCACAGCTCAGGTCCATCCCTAGCCCTCGAACTCTGCCTTCAGCTGAGTGCAGCCCTGCCTGCCTGGCTCAACTGAGCCAGACACCATGAGTGAGCTGACCTCTTGGGCTGGCCTGCACAACCCTGTCCCCATGGCACCCCATGTATGTCCCAGGGCTGTGTCTGACCCTGCTCACCCCACTGGGCCTGATCCTGACGCCACAGCTCCCAGCACCTCTGCTGTTCCTGAAAATCGGCAAATTGAAAATTTATACTCATCTGTCTTCCACATGTGCAAAACAACATTAACAAATATTTGCAGTTTTTCAAAGACTATACAGACATGTCTAAACCTTTCAGATGAGATAACTAGTCCTGGTTTTAACTTTCTCTCATGTTTGATCACAAAATTCATACCGTAGTTTTAACCAGAATCTCTACAAAGGTGATAAAAAAGACATAATATTTGGCCTTGTTCCATGAACCCCTAGTACTACATTCATCTTGCCCAACTTGAGGCACTTCACTAACAGATACTTAATATAAGTTTTCAGTGGAGGAATATAGGTTCTTTCAGGGAAAGATTCAGCTGTTCTGAAGATGTTAATTCCTATCCTGAGGTGGCTATTTTGCTATATGAACTATCTGTTCTGGATAAGACAATGTCTTAAATTGGACATCTTAGTGCCTAGAGATATCTCTTGGTCTTTCCTTTGAGAACAAGATAAGTGTTATGAGAATTTCCAAGCGATTGTGAGTTAAAAGAATTCAAAATGTAAATCCTTTTTGAAATATGGCTGCATTATCAATCTCCCTGTTTCCTAAAGAAGAAATTAATCTTTTATTTGAAAGAACACGTACCTCAAATTTTGTGCATATTGAGAATACATTTAAGATCTTATACCCAAGCTGAACAACCAAATACCCAATATGAACAACCATTACTTTTTTTAAAAGTGAGGGTAATAATTGATAACATACCTAATAATAATAATAATTTATTCCCCCCAAAACCCCCAAACAACAAAACAAAAACAAGCAAACAAACAAACAAAATCAAGCAAAAAAAACCACTCACAACTGTACAAGATGATCCAGGCTAAATTTTAATGCATAAATATCTCATTTAAGGAAGAAAAATCTCCAAAATTGAAAAGGATCAAGTAATTAATTCTTAAAAAATTCTGGGTTCATTGCGATCTAAGAAGTATATGAGCACATCACTAAACATAAATTCTGATATAATGTAAAACAAATTGTTACTCAAACATTTATTCCTTGCAGTCTTAAAACAAAGGGTTCTTGAAATAATTGTGAGAGCATTTTTGTTCTTTAACAGATTTATGTTTTTAAAAAGTATGCATCTAACTGACAGTTCTGAATCTTATTTTGTCGGTTATGCAATAACTGCAACTATTCTTTTCTGGGTTTCTTTTTATTCTTAAAATTACTGATATTTTTCTCAATTCAATTTTTTCTCAACAAACTTTAGGTTTGGGAATAATTTCATTTAATAGCTAGGCATTCTGAAGAGAAGAAATTCTCCTCAAGTTTCCTAAATGTAAGAAAAGCCTCACAAAAAATCAATTTATTGATAAAATACACAAACCACCACATGATCAGCCAGTTGTGCATATTGCCTGCTCTACTATACCCTGCTGGATGTTAGTCTTGTTTCTAAGGAAAGAATTTACTGGGGGTTTTATTTTTCATTTTGTATTTTGCTCTTTGTTTTTTTTTTTTGTGGTGGGCACATTTGTGTGGGGTTTTATATTTTTGAAAACAGATCAAACACCAAAGAATGGTCATGACCTTGACTTTATCTGTTTGTTTTTAATTTAGAGTTATAAAATAGAACAGTTAACTGAATTGAAGGACAGAAAAAAATTCACAGTAGAGCTGGCTGGATATTGGCTGTGAATGTGAGGGTTATCTTAATTGGGTGGTGAGGGAGTAGTTTTTGATAATTACTTTGGTTAGTATTGATTTATTCTGCATAAATATACAAAGTTTTGCGCCTTTGTCTAATAAGGCAGGAGCCTAAAAGGAATGGAGAATCATATATTTTATTATCAGTCATGAGGTACGTGTTTAATGTGTGCTGTGGGGGAATCTACACAACTCCTTCAGGTAATGATATGGGTAGCAATAGCTGTAGCTATAACAGTGAGTGCAAAGACTAACACACACAGACACATAGGGAAAAAATGAAAGAAAGAAAAAGAGAAAGTTTTCTCATGCTATTAGGGTGTTTGTGTTCTGGTTCCTCTTACAAACCTTACCGTTTCTAAGGCTCTCAGCAGTGACTTCCAGCAGGCTTCTCATTAATATAAATTCCTGTGTGCTTGCAGAGCTTTAAATTACCCTTGTTAATGCACACGTTGCTCTGCATGCGAATTTTGTGGGATCAAACCTAAGGAGCAATTATGACGATAGATGTAAATACTAGAATGTGTGGAAGCCATTAATTAACTGTGTGGATGTTTTACTACAAATGCTTCTTACAACATGGATTTTTATGTTTTTCTCGCTTATATCTTCTGAGCTAGCAGCCTGCTGATTATGAAATTTGAAAGAAAGCAAAAAAATCTAAAAGAAATTAACTCTTTGTATATTTTGTGAAAATAAGAATCGAGACAGAGAAGGTAAATGTCAGTAACAGTCTCAGTGAGAGAAAGCATTTTAGATTCCACTTTGCAGGGCAAAACACACATACAAGAACACAACTAGAAATACTTCATCTTAGCTTGCTCTGTGATAAAATTCAGAGTAATTAAACAGATTCAGAATAACGAGGAAAAAAGCCCCCCTTAATTCAGTTGTGTTCAGGATAAATATTAACACCAGTGTGTGTGATGTAGATGTAGAGTCTGAACATATGTATATAAAGTCAACAGATAAATAAAATAATCCTGCAGATCATGATCTGTCATGTTGGTCTTTGAAAAGAATTACCATTTTTTATAGGTTTGATTTGAATTCTGGTTATCGTTTTGAGTCAGAATTATGTTCAGCAGTGATACTTAATTTTCTTTCAATATAAACATACAGAGAAGCCATGCATTACATTTATAGGGTCCAATATGTCAAGGTGCCTTAAGCACATATGGTGTTTAAGTATATCAACTGTCTCTTATATGGCTGTACTTTAAGATCATGGAGCATCTCAAGAGATGGAATCCACTAAATGCATAAGGAAAATGCTTATTGTAGCTTTAAACAGATAAAACACAGCACAGCAAGCCTATATAGCTTCAACATATAGCTATTTTACTTGAGGGCAGGGCAAAATTTGTTCTTTAACTTCTCCAACACAGGATGGTCCTGCTGGGGAGTCTTTTTTTCATATTGAAGTATTATATTTTTTTATGGGTGTAATCACTCAACCTATAAGCCATGTTTTCTCTTCCATTTTTCAGTCACACTCTCTGAGAAAGAGTGGATGTATCAGTAAAAAGACATAGCTTACAGATGTTTCATGAGGTATACTCCTTAAGTTCTACAGGGAAAAAATAAACAACTAAGCAAAACAGCACAGCATTCAAATTGTTCTTGTTAGAATTATAATCTAATTGGTTTCATTTCTTTGACTACCTTTCTGTAGTATTTAGTTAGATTCTAGTTCATGGTTGATGCGTTCTTAGGCCATCTGAGGCAGGTCAGCCAAAGATGTCATGTACCTACCTTAACTACACATAGTATTCTGCTTTGTATAACTTAATGTCTCACAGAATCATATTCGATAAAGCACATACTATAGACATTTCCAAAATAATTACTGTGACAAGATTGCACTACTTGTTGACAGGTCAAAAGTGAGACACAGACATTGTCAAAACAAATAACAAGTAACCCCATGCAACACGCTTCAGTTTCCTTCAGTTTTCCGCAGAATTTTGTTAGAATCCTAACACTTCTTTTTTTCTTCCTTGTACCTTGCTCAATCAACTTGGATACTATTTTCTTAGTTATTGGTTCTGACTGAGCAGGTTTTTCAAGATGCACTACAGTTGCCTAAGTCTTCTGTTTCAGAAATTTTGTGCCCCAAATATCTCTACTAGTTAAACAGATTTAAGAGGTAAAAGGTATTCTAATAATGGAGTTGCACTGTATCTGAGCCTTTATTAGCAGTGAAGATTTAGCTGTTAGCCATAGAAAGATGAGTTAATCATAACACAAGAAATTATTTCAACAATAGCTCAACTGAAAGATTTCTAAAATTTCCATATGCATTTCCTGGCTATAAGGATGACTGAGCATTAGTAGCTCAGACATAGGTCTATTGTGAAGATGCCTAGAATCAGATTAAGTGATGCTCATTTCCAATATTGGTTTAATGACTGTGCAGGAACTCACTCACTGCTTAATTTTCACTATTAATTAATTAACTAACTAAATTATTTAATTATTTTAATTACTTAATTTTTTGTCAATGTTCACACAAACTGTCAAATGCTTGCCCAGGCAAGTGAGCATAGGGTTAACAGAATGATATTTGCCTTATTAATTTAAGTTTTATGATTAAAGCATTTATTTTGGATGTTGGAAGGCTTGGCTTCTGGTGTAAAATTTTCAGGAAATAAAACTCTCAGCCTAGAGAAAATAAACTGTCATGGCTTACATTCTGGGAAAGTGCTCTCTTGACTAGGTTATAAGACTTTTAGATAAAAAGGAAAGAGATTCACTCCAGCCAAGTATCCAGGTCTAGAATTTGTCTTAATACTAGTTTAGTATTTTCCCTTTAAAACTGTAAATATTCTGTAAAATCTGTCTACATTATATACCTTCTTGCCCAAAGTGAAGAGTGTAGCCGTACCAACACCAAGCCCAGGCTCCCTACCCACCCCAGCATGATATATACACTGCAACAAGTACATGCTGTTCCTACTCTGTAGCCCTTGAGGACTGGTGTCCTCATCATCTAAGAGACATTCCAAAATCACTGTTCCTCCTCCCGAGGCTCTGCTGTAGTCAGCCAAGAGCGCAAGAAGCAGAAAACAGAAAGGCAGAGTCTGATTCTCTCAGTTTGAGCAGTGAGGTGAGAAAGAGTGACATCTGTGATAAAATATAGGAATCCCATTCATGCAATTAGTTTTGTTTCATTTTACTCCTTTATTTATTTTCATACAATACTGCTGCAAAATTCTGTGGTAAGGACTGTGTCTAGATTCTTCCAAGTTGCATTCCAGTAGATGCTCTTGTCAGGACTTAACGCAATAAATTGTCTCAAACACTGACAAAGGAGGAAGTTCCCACAAGATAAGCTAACTTAAGACAGGCACAGATGGTGAAAAGGAAGGTGTTAATTTCAGGCCTACACAGAGGTGAAAGGTTTGAAATTAGCACACCAGACAGGGCTCCACTGTGCAGTCTGTGGGAAAAGCACAGATGCACCAAGAGGAAGATGGCAGGCCTGGTGAAGCAGATCTGGGTAACCTGTTCAGACAAAAATGCCCACCATGGCAAACTGTGGAAAAGGAAGCAACTGCTTACTCACATGCCATCCCAAGTTGTGAGAATAACACATATGGCTCTGGATATCTGGGACTTGGACTGTACAGAAGTGTATCCTCCAGAAAAACACTCTGGGGACCCATACCACAGAGAAGACCACAAGGAAAAGGGTACCCATGGGGTGGTGACTATGATTCTCTCTCTTTCTCTGTCCCCCTCTCTCTGCCTCTCACATTTACTGTTAAATAAAATCCATACTATTGACTTTGACATATGGTCTTATTTGCACCTTAGTTCGGGTAGAGGCATTTTTAATAACTGGACTGTAATATTATTTCAGAAGTGGGAGCATTAGGGCTGCTTTTAAAATACTTTTTAGGAAAAGATGCAACTTTTCTCTATTGAGCAACAATCTTCAGATAATTGCTAAAGATAAACAGAACCTAACTTTTTAGAAGTGCTTATCTTTTAAGATAAGCAACCTACTACATGGTCAGTGAAGAGGCAAAATCAGTGTGCTTAATTTCCCTTTTGAGGTGCTTATGACTCTACATAAATATCAAGCTTCACTGAAGTGGAGTTCTATTGTTCTCTTCTGATTTGTCATGCTGACATTTTCAATTGACTTTGAAGAAAGAAATATTTTATTTTACCCTGGACAACTAAAAATTACTTACTTACAAGTGTTAAATAGGAATTCAAGCGCACAATACTCTCTTTTGTTTCTTTTATTATTTTTCCTGTAAATAGGTGGGTTTTGATTGTTTGTTTTTTTGTGTTGTTTTTAATCAGAAATTGAAAGAATAGGCAAGATATATATTGAATTTTCATTGAGATAGTCTGTTTTCTCTTCTGAGTCCAAATGTTGATGAACTTCAGCAATGTCCTTAAGCAGTGACAATCACTGAATCATATCATAGTTGAATTTGGAAAGGAACTTTTGAGGTTATTTGCTCCTGCCACCCTGCTCAAGCTAACTGCCCAGATTCGTGTCCAAACAACTTTAGAGTATCTTCAAGTAGTGAGGTTCTACAAGCTCTCTGGACAACTTGTGTCAGGGTTCAGTCACCTTTTTCCATAAAAAACTGTTTCCTGGTGTTCAAAGGGAACCTCCTATGTTCAGTTTGTGCCCATTGCCTCCTCTTATGCTACTGAAGGGAGCCTAGCTCTATCCTCTTTCATAGTATCATGGAATAGTTTGTATTGAAAGAGACCTTTAAAGTCGTTTATAGTGCATCCCCAGATGTTTACATGGGTCCACTTTTTGAGCTTGTCCAGTTCTCTCTTGGTGGCATAATGCCCCTCACATGTAACAACCACACCAGTCAGCTTAGTGGCCTCTGCAAACTTGCTAAGAATTCACTCAATCCCACTGTCTTTATCCTTGATGAAAGTATTAAAGAGTATTAGTCCCGAAATTGACAACTGCTTGTTACTGATGCCCTTGTGAGCATTGAGCCATTGACCATTTCTATCTGGATATGACATCCATTACTCTTCCCTTGTCCTCTGATGTAGTCAGACCATCACAGAAGGCCACGAGATTGGTCAGGCAGCACTTGTCCTTGGTGAAGCCATGCTGGCTGTCTCAAATGCCTGTCCACCACATGCCATAGCCTAGCCTCTAGGAGAATATGCTCCACAATCTTTACAGATACAGAGGTGAGGCTCACAGGTCAGGAATTCTCAGGGTCCTTTCTACCCTTTTTAAAAATAGGCACAATATTTCCCTTTTTTCAGTCACTGGGGACTTCATCTGACTGTCATGACTTTTAAAATATTATGGAGAGTGTCTTGGCAATTACTAAAGGCTCAGAACTCTGGGATGCCTTCCATAGAGTCTCACAGACTTATGCATGTTCGGGTTCACTGGATCATCACGAACTTGATCTTTCCTGACAGTGGGAGGGACTTTGCTCTCCCAGTCCCTCTCTTAGAATCCACCTGCTGAAGCAATGTGGGAAGCAAGGGTGCCAGTGAAGAGTGAGGCAAAAAAATGTTCTTGAGTACCTCAGCATTCTCCTGGTCTCTCTGTATAAGTTTGCCTACATGGTTCATTGAGGAGGGCTTCTTTGATCTTTCTTTTCTGGCTGACATTCCTGTAAAAGCCCTTCCTGTTAGGCTTTGCATCTCTTAATAAGTTCAGCTCTAGGTGCTCCTTGGCCTTCCTAATCTCGTTCTTACACAACCAGACAGAATCCCTATACTCTTCCCAGGACAACTGTCCCTGCTTCCAGTACTTGTGCGTTTCCTTATTTCCCCTTAGTTGACAAGGAGGTGTTGGCTTATCCAGACTCTTGCCTTCTTTTCGTGTTTTCATACACCTGAGAACTGAGAGGTCCTCTCCTGTATGAAAAATATCCTTAAAGATGTGACAGCTCTGTTCTGCTCCCTTGTCTTTGAGAGCAGTTTCACGGGGGGTCCTGCTGACTAACTCCTTGAACAGCTGCAATTTTACTTTCCTAGTATCCAGGGTCCTGACTTTCATCTGTGCCTGATGCATAAACCTTCAGACTGAAAACTCCACCAGTGCATGACTACCACAGATCAGGCTGCCTGCAGTCTTGATGTCACTGATTAGGTCACTTGCACTGTAGCTGCAGCAAGAAGATTTTTTCCAATCTGTTCCCCTTGACTGGGTGGCCTGTAGTAGACACCAGCCACAAGGTTACCTTTGTTGCCTCAGCCTTTGGTTCTCACTCAGGATCTTTCACTCATGTGAAATAGTGATCGTGCTCATCACTATTCTTCAGAGATACCTCCTCATACTCTATCAAATTGTTGAGATGTTTAACATTTGTTTAATATTTAAATAAGGATTTATTCTGAAGTTTAAAATGAGTATTTAAGGTAAACAAGCTTATAAAAACCCCCTAGAAGTCCTAAATAGACACTGCAGCATAGAGTTGCACTTCCTCAAGGAGAGATATTAAGAGAAACAAGGAATTTTCATCTGAAAATTCAAAATAAAGTTTTTTCAAGAAGATTTTAAAAATAAAGCATTTCTTTTAAAATAACATACTTTTCTTTCAATATGCTTTTTTCTCTCCTTCATAAGTATGTTTATCACAAAATTGCATTTGCTAACACTTTTAATATATTTACATATATATTTATATCTTGTGGAGCAGGATGAGTTAAACAACATGAGCTGATTTGCTACAGCTTGAGCAGCAACAACCTCAAAGTTGATCAGGCAGCATGAACCGTGTCCAAGAAGACGGAACATTGCATCCCGTTCATGTATGCAGTGTGACCACAGCACACTCGGTTCACCAGGAAGCACAGCAACATGTAACCAATAAGCATTAGGTGGAGCATCTTATCCCAGCTTTGGAAAGTATAAAAGGAAGAGCTTGAAACCAATGAAGGTCTTTGCATTAACACTGCAGAGTCTGTGCCTTATTTCACTGTCATTTATATTACTTTTCTAATCACTACATATGCTACTCAGTCTTCAAAATTGGATTTTATTTCATCTAGAAAGTCAGACTGCACATACCCTATATGTTTAACATTTCTCTAAGTTTTTTACATAGTCAAACAGATCCTCTAATTTTTCACTACAAATAGCAGTCCACATATTAATTGCTATGTGTCTTAATAAATTGAGCTAAGTCAGTTTTGATGATATTTTAGTTGGACATTTTCTTGCAAGTAGCTTATAAATCATGCATACATATTTTATAAAATATCTGTTGTGATAGAGAGATAATTATTCATCATGCAGTGTTTGTGTAGATTTTCTCAAGTTTAGTAATTCAGCATGGTTTCCTGAGAAATCAGCTTCTATCTGCTAACACCTTTGTGAGGAAAAATCAATATTGCAAGGGTTAGAGAAAACTTATTTCCCAAAAGCAAAATATAAATTCTGGTATTTAAAATGTGAACTAAATATGCAGGAATTGAAACTATCACATTATAACTTAAGCATCAGTGTCATTATGACTAAAAATTACTTACCTAAATTTATGAGATAATGACTCACTGTACAAAAACAATGTCTCACAGCCAACAAATATCTGGAGTTTCTTTTGATCAAAGTGATGGCTATGTCTCTGAATGTCGTCTGTTTTTGTTGCAGTTAGAAAAAAAGGTAAGTCTAATTCTGAAAGATGAGAAAGAGGGATCCAAACAGTGCTATAACGCTGTAGCAGAATCATAGGTTCTCTAATTCTGTTTTATGCTGTAGACCTTTAGGGTAATTAGCTGGATAAAGTCCTAATTCTCACTTTTCTTTCATCTTAGATGAAGTGATTTGTTCCAAATTTATAGACAGTGTTTTCTGTTAAAGTGGTGTCCTGGTTTTAACTAAGATAGAGTTAATTTTCTTTCTAGTAGCTTACCAGTGTTGTGGTTTGGATTTAGTCTGAGAATAACATTGATAACACACTGATATTTGGGTTGTTGCTGAGTAATGCTTACTTCTAAGTGAAGGACTTTTCTGCTTCCCATGTTTGGCCAGTGAATAGGTGCACACAAAGCCAAGAGGGAACACAGCCAGGAACAATCCAATTTCTCTTCCCCATCCCACCTGGGAGGATGTGGGGGGGAATGAGCAAGAGGCTGCATGGTACTTAGTTGCTGTCTGTGATATAATGCTGGAATTTGCATAGTTTGGCTGTACAAACTTTTTTGCATCCTTTCAATATTCCTAATACGTTTGAATTTAGTCTTCCTAACAATCAGATGAGCAGGTATTAGCATTTCTAGTTCTGTGGTAGTAAATTAACACACTGATGTTTATGATTAAGACATAAGTAATAATTAATAAAAATGAAAATAATTGTATCTGTTTGATTGATCTCCCAAGTGCAGAATATGTGGTAAGACCTTACACAGAAGTGCTCAAGCAAGACAGTAGATGAACCATAAAGTAAAAAACATATCTGTTGCTAGTCAAATAATCTACTAAAGCAGATATTTTGTTACTGCAGCCACCTCACTTTTATTTTCTGTTTTTCCAGTCACTTCCAGTTGCAAAACTTTGAGAAGCATTGTAAATTTTTTTAGCATATGCTCTTTTTATACAGTGTCCTACATCTGAGAGTTCTCCCATGAATAAGACAAATGGGAGCCAGTGGTGTCTATGATAATTCAGAAAAAAATAATTTGATTCTACCTATTTTAAAACCATGTAAAAACTTATGTGTCACCTTATGTCACTATCATATTTATGACACATGTATGGATCTGAGGCTAGCAGACAAAAAAAGTTTCTCAAAGGCAGACACTTGGATCATTACCCTTTATCTGCAAGCAGACTTAAACTACTGGGCCTCATTCATCATGTGGAATTTACAATACTGAAGATATCATATGATGTAAAAAAAGACACATCTGAAAACTTATTTCTTTGCATACATCAACATTGACCACATAAAATTAGTATGTAGAAATAAACTTTGAATTTATCTTTTGCATTTTATCAGTAATAAAATAATTCAGTTTAAAGGAGTGAAAAACATGAGTAGAACTGAGTATTAATGACAGACTGTAGGATTCTTGAAGCTATGCCTGATGAAGGCTTAGGCTCATTGTTTTCTAGTAGTATTCCTTGGAATTAGCTTGCCTTGGATGCATGCCTTGTACTGTCTTGGAATAGAATATCTGAATTTGTCCAAATAGTCAAGAAATTATTTCACAGATAAGCAAGTGTCCAATTCAAAGGATCAAAGCTTATTGATTGTCCCTCTTTAGCAGTGTGCAGATACATCCAGAAGTTTTATTTCTTGTATTCTATTTGTTTATTTAATCTACGTCAAGTATATAAATATATATATATATGTGTGTGTGTGTGTGTATATATTTAGTGGGTAAAACCTCCTGTATTTTTTTTAATGGAAAACATAACCTTTTGTTTTCAAGATTCAATCTAGAACAGTCATCTGACAAGTGAATGAAATAAGACATGTCCCTTTAAGTAAAGATTGAGTCTTCATATTTTGAACAAAGAAAATATACTAAGGATGTTCCCTTACAGGCTGGATCTTCCTTCTGCCCAGTAGAACAGAGGCAATAACTTTGAGGTGATATGGAAGTAATAAGTAACAGGACTCAATTTATGACAGCCCTCTGTTGCAATTGCTGGTTCGCATGGCTATCTCAGCCTGAGATGTCTCAAGGAACACAAGACAAATACATTTAAAAATCTAAATCCTGCATTAACTACCTTCTGGGGCAGAATTCAAGTCTTACATCTCAAGTCTTGTGTTTAGATTTTAGGAAAAATTTGTATAAATGTTAAGGAAACTTCCCTATCTGACCATCCAGGAGCCACTCTGACAGTGATACTTGCACCACCTGAGCTGGGGCCAATGCCCTTCATAGCTACACAGCCCCCACTCACACAATTGCATGAGATTTCCCAGATGGCTCAATCTCCAAAATAGTTGTCTTGGTGCAATAACTAAATAACAAAAAAACACCTTGAGCTGCTTCCTCTGAGGAGGGGTCCCAAAAATAGGAAACCCTGGGTTTCCATTCCCCACAGTCTCAGTGAGAAAGTGTGGGGTCATCAGGTCCTGCTGTGTCTCTGAGTGTCTGGTCACCTGGCTGGGCCACAGGCCCCTGTGCCCTCTGTCCTGAAAAGGGTCAGCAACTCATGGCCTCTTGGCTCGAGCTCCAAAACCCAGAGCTCAACCCACAGCTCAAACTGCAGTTGCACCGTGAGCTAAATGTATCAGCACTGAAGGTATTCCTCAACATAAACAAGCATTAAATCAATAAAAATCCAGAGATGGATTTACTTTCACAAAGCCAAATAAATCTGAAATGCCCTAAGTCATCTAATACATCTGTCCAAGATGTGAGAATATGACATATAATTTACAGGAGATCTGTGTCATTCACAGATCTGGAGGCGAGAAGAATATCCCACAGGCTCTAAAATGACACTAGATGCCTACATTTGGGCAAGTGGATGAGGTTTTAGTCAGGGCTTATAGGTATTGACAGTTGTGGTGCTTCAGACACCTACCACATATGCAAGAAACTAAATTTAGGTTAATTCTTTTGGAACTTGGTTCCCATCTCTAGGGAAACAGTAACCAGTATCTGCTGTGATGATACCACACAGGATTTTGGTGCTTTCTTTATCCATGCTTTCTTTATCCTTGTAAAATCATGCTAGCTAGCACACTGAAGGAGAAGACTGTTTTACTTAATATGCAGAAAAGGAAGAGGAGATACATAAACCAATTAAATCTTCTCTCCCATTTTGTCTCCTAACTCTTCAGCAGTGAAAAGGGTTTCTTTCAATCCACCAGTTGTCTTAAGCAGGGGTAGAATCATTAAATCTGGAAAAGGTTTCCAAATCATCAAGTCCAACCTTTGAGGGAACACCACCTTATCAACTAAACCACAGCATAAAGTGCCATGTCCAATTTTTTCTTGAATATTTCCAGGGGTGGTGACTCCAGCGTCTCCCTGGGCAACCCATTCCAATGCTTAACCACCTTTTCAGTGAAAAAATTGTTCTTGATGTCCAGCTGGAACCTCCCCTGCTGCCGGCAGGGACTATGAGGCTATGCCTTCTTGTCCTTTTTCAGGCTGCCCAGGAGTAAAGGCCAATCATCATCTTGCTACAATCTCCTTTTGGGAGTTGCAAAGAATGATCAGGTCTCCCCTGAGCCCCCTTTTCTCCAGACTTAACAAACTAATTTCCTTCAGCTACTCCTAAGTTGTGCTCAAGACCCTCCAGAAGCTCTGTTGTCCTTCTCTGGGCTCACTCCAGCACGTCAATGACTTTCTTGTTGTGAGGGGCCCAGAATGGGACACAGGAATTAGGGTGTGGCCTTACCAGTGCTGAGTACAGGGTGACAATCACTGTCCTGGTCCTGCTGGCCACACTGTTTCTGGTATTTCTGATTGGCCTGCTTGGCCACCTGGACACATTGTTGCCTCAAGATCAGTTGCTGTCAACCAGCACTTCTAAGTCCTTTACTGTTGTACAGATTTCCAGTCATTATACCCCAATCCTATAATTTTGCCTGAGATTTTTGGGACTGAAAGGCAGGACCTGGTACTTGCTGTATTGAACCTCATACCACTGGATTTGGCTCATTGATGAAGCTTGCCTGTATCCCTCTGCAGAGCCTTCCTACCCAACAGCAGAGCAACACTCCCACCCCACTTAGTGCTGTCTGCAAACTTAGCGAGTGTGCCCTCGATCTCCTCATCCAGATCATTGATAAAGATATTAAACAGAACCATCCCCAGTACTGAGTCTTGAGTAACCCCACTAGTGACTGGCTGTCCATTGGATGTGACACCATTTACCACCACTCTCTGGGCCTGACCACCCAGCCAATTCTTAACCCAGTGAGGAGTGCACCTGTCCAAGCCCTGTGCTTCCAGCTTCACGAGGAGTGTGCAGTTTCATACAACCTCCTGTTCTTTAACAATATGCGAAACTTTTTAGGTCCTAATTGTGGGTTCTGTAAATCACACACTAATGGGCCCTTACTTGAAGTATCCAAAAAAAAGCCAGTTATAGTAGTTACTGTGATCCCTTCATATCCAGTCATCAGGTTTATTTTTTTCAGAGGACCATGGGTAGGAACCGAGATCTTTTTCCAAGGTGACGTCAGCACACAGTTGAGCACCTAGGGAAAGGGAGGCCACGCCCTTTACCTTCCAGTATAGACATAACCAGCACAAAGCAGATTTGGAATTTAAATACCTTTTTGGTTTTCTGTCATCCTTTCACCTAAATTATCAAAAAGACAGCAAAACTGTGGGGGTTTTACTGTTTAAAAATATGTGTTAGCTTTTTGAATTCAGGATTTAGAAATTTGTCACCTGGTAAGTATGTAGCTGTGATGGGTGAAAGGAAAGCAAGAAAAAAGACAGAGTGAAATACAGAGATTAAAAAGAGATGATTAAGACATTTTTTAACTTCAAGCTTGATTCAATAGCCTTGGAGAATCTCATGCTTCTTTAATGAGTGCTGCTCTTAGCCATCTCTGCCTAATGAGAAAAATAGGTCCAGAGAGATCAGTTCAAAGTTAAGTGCTTCAAAGACAGGTTGAGTTTAAAACCATTTTCCCCTCAGCTTCCCTAGTCTGTCTCCATGGCTTTTTTTTTCTTCTGTCACTTAGTATTCTTGAGCATGAACCATGGGAAGGGCTTGAAATTAACAATCTCATTATACAAGGAGCTATTTCTTTGCCATCATTTTCAAACAAATAGGGTTCCCTGTAGTTAATGTCTCTGTCCATATTTAATGTCACTCTTCAATTAGTTTTTGGTTGCTGTGTTTGTTTCTCTGCAGTGATAGCTGGCAACTTTTATTTCTAGTAGCCAAGAAGCACCAGTATCTATGTGGTATAGGTATTCCAAATCTATACAATGATTCTCATCCCCTTCCAGCTCTATTTCACATGTAGCCAAACTGTACTTCTGTGTATTCTGTAGTCAGAACATACCTCAGATATTCTGTATGGACATGTGATTGATTATTCATTTACTCTCAGCTCCCTAATTAATATCAGAGCTGAATACCTCTCTGCAAGTCTACAGATACGTGCACAAAAGTATATAAATATATGAAAAGCTGCAACTTGCAACTCTGAAAATATTTTAAGAATAATGAAGAAAATTCACAATCATCATGATATTCTTGTATATAAAAAAAAAAAATTCAAGTAAGAAATCCAAGAAAATATCTGACTAGAAAGAGCATATGAGCTCTTTCCAAACAGTAATTTGGATAGTTAATTTCACAAGTACAGATTTCAACATATATATATAGTTTTGTGTATTTCTTTAAGTCAATTATTTATTTTCTTTTGTTTTGTTTTATTTTTCTAGGACGTAAGAGGAATTTTGTGTCCTGCTAAATTCTGGTTCATACAAAGACATTAACTAACCTTAGGGCATCCGGGCATATGCTGGCCCACAGATATATTGGTAATTTCATTAGCTGGGAGTTTGTCTACATGAGAGAGAAAAGTTCTATGTTTCTTTAACAATTCCTGTAAGTGATGATTTCAGTATACAGTAATTCTGGCAATGTCTTTTTCTTTGCTGAAAATGCTGATCTTGTTGCTTCTATAAAATCATTCTCAAAAGTGCTGCCTTAAAAAAGACCGGCTTCTGGGAATGGCTACTTAACTGCAGGACTTAAAAGAATAGCATAAACAGAATTTGAACCACAGAAAAGGTTAGATCTCAGGAAGTTTTGAACTGACTAAAATGTCACCTGCCTAGTCTAAACATGTATAATATCAACAGTAACAAAAATATGAGTATGTCTATATTTATGCTACCAGTTAAAGTACTATAAAATTTTTAAATCAATTGTTGGCAACGTCATCTTAAAATATTTCTACTATTTTTGTTTTTTCTCTATTAAGATAATTGCATGCATTGTGAAAAAATGGTGTATTGCAATTTGTCTTTTATTTGTACTGGTCTTGCAGAGAAAATATACCACTGTGACACTCATGTTTAATAATGCTTCTAAAATTTAATAATGTTTATTTGCGTGTTAATGTTTTATGTTACTTTAATAAAGTAACAAAGTTACTTTTAGTGTTATTTTAATAAAGTTTAATAATGTTTCTAAAATATGTCAAATTCTTCCTAATATCACCACCTGTTTGCCATCCACACTAATGCAGCTGAAAGCCAATCAATCTTTCACAAAAAGATATTTTGGATATTTTCTGTGGTGCAAGGGGTCTTGCCCACAGTCAGTGAAGAACTCCAGGAAGCAAATGCAGCTAATCACTGCTATGAAGACCTAATAATGTGCAACAAATCTTAAGCTTGTGACATAAATTCATGCTGTAGAAAACTGGAAAGGTTAATAAAATCCAGGGAAATCCACAAGCATATTATACTCAGCTTGTTGCTCTGCTGCACTCTTGTAGTCATACTGTGTGCTGTTGTACTCATGTTAGAGCTAGTTGGATTGGGTCACCTACATTTCATATGAAAGACAAATATCAGGAAAATATTTATATTCCATATTTTTATTCTATTCTGAATGTATTCCTTCTTTATTCACTCCCCCTCTTTTCCTTTTAAATTTTTTTCTACCTTTTTTCCACACCCCAGAGTGCAGAAATATGAACCTGAGGATTGTTACCAGGATGGTGTGGTAAGGTTTTGGTAGTGGTGAGGGCTATAGGAGTGGCTATTCTTAAAAGCTGGTAAAACTTACCCTATGTCTGACAGAGCCAATGTCAGCTGGCTGAAGGATGGATCCATCTCTGGCCAGGGCTGTCAATCAGTGATGCTAGTAACAACACTGTGATAACATATTTAACAAGAAGGAGATAAAACGTCATGGCTCAGAAGTACTTGCAGCCAGAGAAAAGAAGAATAAGAATATGTGAGTGAAACAGCCCTGCAGACATCAATAGCAGTGGAGAAGGAAAGCAAGAAGATGTTCCAGACACTGGAGCAGAGATTTCTCTGCAGCCCATGGCGCAGCCCATGGTGAAGCAGCTGTGCCCCTGCAGCCCATGGAGGTCCATGGTGGAGCAAAGATCCACCTGCATCCTATGGAGGGCCTCATGCCAAAGCAGGTGGATGCCTGAGAGGAGGCTGTGACCTTGTGGCAATCCCACATTGGAGCAGGCTCCTTTCAGGACCTGCAGATCCATGGAGAAAGGAGCCCACTCAGAGTAGGTTTGCTGGCAAGATTTGAGATTCTATGAGGATCAACACTGGAGCAGCTTTTCCCTGAAGGACTGCACCCCATTGAAAGAGACCCATGTTGGAGCAGTTCATCAAGAACTATAGCCTGTGGGAAGGATTCATGCTGGAGAAGTTAATGGAGAAGTGTATCCCCTGTGAGGGAGGAATCCCACATTCTCTCTGAGAGGGAAGCAACAAGAGAAACAACATGTGATTGACTGACCTTTATTCACCATCTCCCTACACCATTCCAGGGAGAAGGATTCTGATTCTCCTGTACAGAATCGGGAATAAAGTTAGGCCTGGAAAGGAGTGGGGAGAGGATGGTTTTAAGATTTTTTTGTCTCATTATCCTGCTCTGATTTTGATTGGCAATAAATTCAAGTAATTTCCTCTTGACAGTAACTGGTGAGTGATCTCTCCCTTTCCCTTATCTGAACCCATGAGCTTTTAGTTTGTTTTTTTTTTCTGCCCTATCTAGTTAAGGAGGGGAGTCAAAGTGGCTTTGGTGAGCACCTGGCATCCACCCAACCTCAAACCACCACAGCAAGATAGTGGATGAAATTTCTCTAAAACTTGAGGGACCTTCAGTATCACAGTTCCTCATTTGTATGGGAGATTTTAAATGCCAGACACAGGAAAGGAAAATGTTGTGAAATGCGAACTCCTGAGATCTCTGGACAGTTTCTGACACAACTTTTTGATTTAGATGCTGGGTTTGGCAGCAAGAGTGACACACAGCTGGATCTCCTCTTCATTAACAGGGCAAAACTGATTTGAGACATAACAATCAAGGGAAGCCTTAGATGTGAAATAATGGAGGGACTGGGCCTGTTTATCCTAAGACAGAAGGGGGACCCAACAACAGCCAGCAGTGCCTATGGGAAGGTGACAGAAGGGACAGAGTCAGCCCCTTAACAATTGTGCACAGTGGGAGGATGAGAGACAAGGCACATAAATTAAAACAAGGCAGCCGACAACTGCATATAAAGAAAAATCATTCCTTGTGTGGACAAAAAGTCAGTGTAACAGGTTCTCCAGAGAGCCTTTGTCATCTCCGCTTTGGAAGTGTTTCAAGACCCAAATGGGCCAAATTGGCTCATTCTGAGCAGCCTGGCTTGACTTCACCATTGTAACTCTAAGCAGGAGGTCAGACTAGAACATACTAAAGTTCCCTCTAACCTGAATTATCATATGGTCCTATGATTTTATCTTTCAAGACCCTGGCTCTCAGAAGGCATACTAGACTGCTAATAAGAAAACGCTTGAATGTTTTATTTTATTTTTTTAAACAGGCAGCTTCTCCCTGCCATGGATGCTAAAGTGAAATTAAAGTGATGATTGTGTTTGTTTCAAAAGCATAACGGGAACATTTTTTCTGAAGAGGAAAAAAAAATTACAAAATGACTGCCCCTAAGACCAAGTTCTTTCAGAACTGTAAACATGTAATTCCAGGAGTCTGTAAAGGATTTGATCTTTTTCCATTAAACTCAGTGAGAATTTTCATTGAATTTCCTTTTGTTGTTTTTTTTTCTATTTTTTTTAATTTTGACTTCAATTACAGCAGCATCCTGCACAAAATCTTCAGATGCTTTCTGAATCTGTTAGTCCTGAAAACATTAGCTCCTCATTTCCTTTACCAAAAGACAAGTATTACAGATAGCTATTGAACACTTTCACTCTCACCAGAGGTTCTTTGCAGATGCAGTCTGACAAGCACAGCATGAGATGAAGGGGAACACAGCACAGAAGGGATAGTGCCAAGAACCCAGCATTTACAGCAGTTGGGAAGCAAAAGAGGCTATGCAAAGTTGCCTACGGAGTGGGAATTTATGCAGGAATTGGAGAGGTTCATGGCC
The DNA here is from genome assembly GCA_013397155.1 of Irena cyanogastra. Taxonomy (NCBI): domain Eukaryota; kingdom Metazoa; phylum Chordata; class Aves; order Passeriformes; family Irenidae; genus Irena; species Irena cyanogastra. The sequence goes on along the minus strand of VWZV01012205.1, from coordinate 16,753 downwards.
AGCTTCCTATTTAACTAACACCAGGCAACACCAGTGACCAAAAGCCCTATAACTAAAACTGGCATACAGGTATAAGGCACCTACCCTTTCCACTGGTCTACAGGGGCAAATGTCAGGTTCTGTTCAGTGCTGCAAAAGTTGATGGGGCTGTATTGGTAACCATAGAGTAAAGCCTGCTGTGAGCACCCCATCATGTCAAAGGCCTTAATCTAGGAGGAGATCTTAGGGAAGGACAAGGATGTCCAGTCACAGGCTGTAGGTACTGCCTTGTGTTCCAGAAGCCGACAGGGTTCGAGGTGTTGACTGCGTCCCCTTCAGGAGCAGCACTCTGGTTGAGATAGCATCTGCTGGTTGAGCTGACCAGTGAAGTAGGAGTGCTGCACAGCAACAGTGTTCAGATGAAGGATAAATCAGTAGGACATTTGTGGAGACTCTATAGAGGCAAGAGCCAAAATGTCACCTTGGCCTCCTTGCTGCTCATCTGCACAGACTCTGATGACACTGCCAGGGAAGACCTTGAATGAATAGTCACTATATGGGTCTTTAATCTACAGTGTAGGAGATGATCATGGAGATGCTGTTCTTGGCACTGCCATTAAAGGGGAGAGGCCAAACCAGGAGAGGGGATGTATTTACAAACTTACCTCAGGTCTGACAGCAGGTGTGCTTTGTGGACTTCTGTGACTGTGCAAACCTCTTTGAGGAGACACTGCCAAGGAGCGTGGCGTAGAGTATCTTTCCCAATTGGCTTGATAACCTTGTGAGGAGTGATTTAAGCCAGGGTCTTCAGGCACTGGACATCAATGCCTGCAGATAAGTGAGGGAGGAGAAGATTAGGAAGCACACCAGAGACAGAACTATAGGGCAAAACCTCAGCCTCTCTTTGGAAAAAATAGTATGAGTTGTGGCAACATGGGAAGGAACTGAAAACCTATGAATAGTTGCACAGTTATGACCTCATCACAGAGGATCACAGGGACACAGTGGAGTGGTTTTCATGAATGTTCACAGGCCCTTTAGGAAAATGGAGAAGAGGAAGCAAGGTGAGAGGATTGTGTTCTATGCAAAGGAACAGCTCGCATGTATGGCACAAGATCAGAGAAGATGCCAACAAGGAGGAGGAGGTCACAGTGAGCGCCTGCTACAAACCACCTGATTGAGACAATGAAGTGGGTGAGACCTTCTGCAAACAACTCAATGTAGTCTTCCAGTTTCATGTCTTATGTATCTGTTCCAGCAGATATCCAAAAACATATTTGTCAGAGAATTGAATTCTGGAATAGATATTCGTGTGAAATTTGAAAAAAAAAACAAATCAAAGCAAATCAAAGCAACAGCTAGACACCATCTCCCTTACCTTCCAACCAACCAAGTTCTTATGCCAGAATTTGGCCTTCAATTCTGATATAAAAGCAGCTATTTAATAGGTTTATTATACAAGGATATGTACCTTGCATGTTCTGGAGAATAGAAAAAAGTGTTTAAGGAGAATATATGCTCAAATTTACATCTATGCTTATTATTTTGTCCACAAGAAGATACATTTGCATTCTAAAATAATAAATTAAATCAACAACAGTTTTATCACAGATTATATATTAGGTAAAATTCCATCCTTAATTTCTAAATGCTTTAAAAAAATAAATAGATGTCGCCACCAATACATTTTCATTATTTGTTTAAGAGAATTCCAGAATCTTAAGCAGAAACTGATTCTGCTTTTGTCATCTAAAAGTTGGATATATAGCCAATGAATCACCTTTAAAAGGTTTCTGTCAGTCAATTAATGAATTCTGAGTAACGTTTAGATTATTAAAGTTAGTTAAGATTGATCCCCCACAAATGAGTGAGGATAAAGATATTCTTCACAAACACACTTTTGCTGCAGAAAATTGTTTGCTACTCAATGTTTTATTATGAAATTACTTTTTACCTCTTTGTCTCTACACTCCTTTTTTATAATATGTAATGTATAAAAGTATTTCTCTCCCTCAAAAGATGAAAGTTTACTTCTAGAAAGTTAATTTATTGAGGTCTATTTCAAAACGTGACTCCAGTCTACATTATTAATAATATTAAATTTAAATAAATAATTTCTTTATAAGTTTACTCAATTCCCATAGGTTTCAGAGAGTTCCTTGGGAAGCAGCCCTTAAAAACAAAAGAAGTCCAGGAAAGGTGGGCATGTTTCAAAACAGAGATCTCAAGGGCACAGGAACAGAATGTCCCTGTGTGCTGAAAGATAAGTCAACGAGACAAACGTCCAGCCTGGATGGGCAAGGAGGTTTTGGAGGAACTTAGGAATAAAAAGAGGTTGTATCATCTTTGGAAGGAGGGTCAGGTCTCTCAGGACGTATTTAAGGGGCCTGCTACAGCATGTAGGAAAGAAATTAGGGAGGCCAAAGCTCAGTTTGAACTTAAAATAGTGGCTTCTGCAAAGAATAATAAAAAATGCTTTGACAAATATGTTAATAGTAAAAGGAAGGGTAAGACTAACCTTTGTTCTTTATTAGATGAGGGAGGAAACTTAGTAACTGCAAATGAAGAGAAAGCAGAAATGATTAATGCCTTCTTTGCCTCAGTTTTTAGTGGGAAGACAATTTGCCTTCAGTACAATTGTCCTCCTGGATTGGTAGATGGTGTCAGGGAGCAGAATGATCCCCCCATCATCCGAGAGGAGGCAATCAAAGAACTGCTGAGATGCTTGGATATTCATAAATCCATGGGATCAGATGGGATCCACCCCAGGGTGATGAGGGAGCTATCAGGTGAGCTTGTGAAGCTGGTCTGCATCATTTACCGACAATCCTGGCTCATTGGGGAGGTTCTTTCAGCAGGCAGCAACTGACAGAACAAGAGGACACAGTCTCAAGCTGCGTCAAGAGAAATATAGGCTGGATATTAGGAAAAAGTTTTTCACGGAAAGAGTGATAAAGTACTGGAATGGCCTGCCCGTGGAGGTGGTAGAGTCACCATCTCTGGACATGTTTAAAAAAAGACTGGATGTGGCACTCAGTGCCATGGTTTAGTTGAGATGTAAAGGCATGGGTTGGACTCGATGATCTTAAAGGTCTCTTCCAACCTAGACATTCTGTGATTCTGTGAATTCTGTGAATTCTGTTTTGGGGTAGGATTCACTTCACCATACTTAGATGTTGACATTAGCCAGCTGTGAAAAGGTTGAGAAGATTATTGCATGATTTCCATCACTCACCAGAATTTCAGAGGAGCTTTAGGCATCTAAAGTAAAGTAATATTAATCCTACTTCTACTGTTCTGTAAGTGAGCAATCTGCCTGAAACCACAGTCTTAAGCCAGCATTCATTATGTTCTCTTGTTGAACTTATATCTAACACACTTATAATATTGACATGTATAAATTAATAATTCTTATATACAATAAGCAGCCTATACTAAAATGCATATTAATAGTTAATGTGTCCCTATTTATAGAGCATATTAAATTCATGCATTAATCTCATACATTATTTCTTAATGGAAAGCTAACAAAACAGGATATAAACCAGCAGTGTCTCTATACTGACGAGATCTGACAGAATATTCAATCAATCAGGATAATTTAGTCATTTTTGCTGCTTTTCCTGTCAGAATTGTCACACCAACTCAAGTCTAGTATGCCTTCTAATTGAAGTGTAATATATCATTTACATTAAGTGGCAGCAAGTTGAATACACAAATTTCTAACTTTGATACCCTTCAACAGTCAGTTTTTAGGTAAACATTAGTTCTTATTTTATATATATATATACATATATATAATATTTATGTTGTGTATGTTTATATACACACAAACATGTATATTGTATGTATAAATATAATCAGAAAATCAAATGCGAAGAAATGCTGACATCTATCCCCTTATGCCTTTTGTGTACAATCAGTTATTCCCTAGTATGTACACCTGGTAGTTATATGTAAGTGGATATAGATGCAGTTTAATTACAAGAGTTCATTTTTCTTTTAGTTTGAAATTTTCTATTATTGAACCTAGAGAAAACCTCTGACACTGACTTAAGATAATAGAGAACTTCATCTTAAAGAGATAAATGTTTACATGAGTTACTTAATTCTAATTTTCCGACAGAACTGAATTCATTAATTTGGATGTTAATTAGCTTAACAAATGAGCTAATTTGAAAACTACCATTCAGATAGCTATGCCTGACTGTAGTTAGTCTGGAGGTCCATTATTTCCAGGAATCTTTTTAGCATGATATCAAAAGGTTATGCAAAATATCTATTCAAAGTATTCTCTGAAGACAAATGATAACATTTTCTGCTTAACTGTGCAAAGCTTACCATTGTTCCGAGGGCTGCTCAACCATATTAAAATCCAAACCTCAATAAGCTGCAATCTCACACTCTTCTGTATGGCAAATTGTGTTTCGGCAGACGTTTTCAGAGTATGTGCCAAACCAAAAAATTAATATCTACAGATTTTATGCGCGTGAAAATGGGAAAGCATGGTGCACAAGCATAGCTACTAGTAGTTTCACACCATTTATTTTTTTCACTCCATTACTTACTGTGGGAACATAGAGAGCTGAAGGAGTATGAGCTGATCTGCAGAACCACCTGCTCTGCAGCACTTACAGTGTGCAACCAGAAGGATACCTGAGATCATTATGTGTAGACTGCTGTCATAAATACATTGGTACATGCCTACCATGATATTTTTAGTCATTAGATTAGAGGAAGACTAAATACACAACACATTTCACATTTAGACAGTGACTAGTGCTTTACAAATCTTATATTTAAATATTTTAACCTATTCCAGATTAAAATCAGGGGACATTCTGAAGTTCGTATTTGTTTCCAAAGAAAAAGAAAAAGAAAAAGGGAAAAATACCTCTTCCTTTTTTCCCCAGAAAATTAAAGGATAGTTGCCAATATTGGTATGTATCCTGACAGACACTTAAATTTGAATGACAGCTTGCAGCTCCATGTGCCTGGGTATTTTTAAACACGTATAAAGATTTTTGCAGACAGTTGTAGCCCATCTCTTCTGTGACTACAATACAAAAAGGTGTGCTCCAAGATTCATCTGTGTCAGTAAAACTAGGATGAACAACATTATTAGCTGCTGAAATTTACATATCTATTTAACTATCTGAGACCATGTGTTGTCCTTACATCGCATTTAGGAATATTCAGCATTTCACTAAACTGGTATTCAAATTATCTGTCATGCTGACTGGGAATCTGATTCCAGATATATATGGGGGAAGCAGTATGATATGGTATATCCTAAATCCCTTTCCTTTATGGAACTTAGGAATCTTGTATTGATGGATGTCTTGTTGTTCATCTTGACTAGCAAATAATCCATGCTTAAGACTTTCTAAGCAAGTATATTATATAATGGGCTGTAAGATTATTCCCATCTCACAGATGTTCTCCACATCTTTATTTATCACCTAATTCAACTTCCATTCTTTTCTTGAAAACTGAAATATTTTTTGAGTATTTATGGACTACTTCTTCTCTGTATCATGCTGAAGTATTCATACTAAATACTCTATAACTGACATGGGTAACCAAAATTATGTTGCTTGGAAGCTGTGTAACTGTAATACTCATAAAAACTTTGTATAAAAGCAAGAAGAACTCTCCAGTCACTTTTTTTTTTAAGAAAATGGCGATTGTCACCTCATACTGGGTACAGCTGAAGTGGTTATTCATGTACAAGTTACACCCAATAGGTTGAAATCTCTGAGCTTCTTGGCGGATGAACGTCCAATTTCTGGACATAGAATCTATTTAGTCAATATAGAAGTAGCAAATTCTTCTGCTTTTTTGAAGATGAAACACTTTATGAGCATGTATGAATAGAGAAAATTTTATGTCTGAGACATTTCATGGCGAAAACCTGAGTCTTCCATGGAGCTCAGTCTCACTCATCAGCAGCTGTAAATTTTTCAGGATCACAGACTTGATCTCAGATAGATAATTTTGTGTATCTGCCAAGATCTTAATGTAAGAATCTAAGCTTCCTGGCATCCCACTGATGTTTTTTCTTTTCTTCTTCTCCAACACCCCGATGATATTATTCTGTGCAAATACTCCTGGTCCAGGACAATCGGGACTTTTTGGGGGGTTGCTTTGTGGTTGTGATTTTTTTATTTGTTTGTTTTGTTGCTGAGTGTTTGTTGGGTTGTTTTTTTCTAATTCTTATACTGCTAATTCTGGCTTTAAATATTTTAACCATATCCAGAAATATGGTAGAAATATATCAGCACTGATAAGAAGCTGAAGTCTTATTAAAACTAATTGGACTTTTAATATCCCTGCTGTTATAATCCTGTGCTGCTAAGCAGTCTGGAGGGATGAAAGACATGGTAGCATGGTCAGCTTTAAATTGTTATGAGGTTTATACCAATCCAGGAGTGATAATAGCTAAGCCTTAGCAAACACACTTATTTGATAAGATAATTACTTCAGCTTGTATTATACTGAAGATTTAATAAATTTCTGTTTTCAGAAAAGATCTCAGTATGTGTAGGACGTGGCAACTTCTGCTTCCAGCTCTGTGATGAGTTAACCTTGGCTGGATTCCAGGTGCCCACAAAAGCTGCTCTATCACTCCCCAAAGATGAGAGAAAATATAATCAAAGGTTCATGTATTAAGATAAAGACAGGGAGAAATCACTCACCAATTACTGACACAGGCAAAACAAATTCAACTTGGGGAAATTAGCTAGATTTATTAGCAACCAGATCAGAGTGGGCTAAGGAAAAATAAACCCAAATCTTAAACCACCTTCCCTCTTTCTCCCTCCCTTCATCCTGGGCTTAATTTTGCTCTCTAATACTTTATCTCCTCCCCACCTAAAGTGGGGGGAGCACTAAAGAATGGGGAATGGACGCTGCAGTCAGTTCATCACACATTGTCTCTGATGCTCCTTCCTCCTCAGGAGGAGGACTCATCACACTCTCCCCCTGATCCAGTGGGGAATCCCTCACTATCCTCCACTATCTTATCCAACGTGAGTGCTTTCCACAAGCGATGATTCTTCATTAACTGCTCCACCAGTCCTCCATGAGGTCACAGGTCCTGCTAGCAAACCTGACCCAGCATGGATTTGTGTCTTTCTACAGGACCTTAGGTTCTGCCCGGAGCCTGATCCAGTGTGGGATTCCCATAGGATTTCAGCTTCCTTTTGATGCATCTGCAGGTCCTTCAGAGGCTGCAGATGGATCTCTGCTGCACCATACACCTCCATGGGCTGTAGGAACTCAGCTGCTTCACCACAGTCTGCGCCACAATCTGCACCACAGGCTGCAGAGAAATCTCTGCTCCAGTTCCTGGAGCTCCTTATTCCCATCCTTCGCCAGTGACCTTGGTGTCTACAGTGCTGTTTCTCTCACATATTCTCATTTCTCGTTCACAGCTGCAATTGTGTCCTGCAGTAACCTTTCCCCTTTAAAGCTGTTATCCTAGAAGTTCTACTGTTGTCATTGATGTGCTCTGCATTGGCCAGGGATGGATCCTCCTTGGATCCAGCTCACATTGGCTCTGTTGGACATAGCGGTGGCCTCTGGGAGTTTCTGACAGAAGTCACCCCTCCCTGTATCCCTGCTACCAAAACCTTGAACACCCAAGAGAACTTCACAATATCTCCTCAGCTTTTTAAACAAAGAGAGATTTTCAAATCCTTCAACTTCTTATTCACAAGACAGTAGGTAATGATATCTCTAAATTCTCAATAATTACTTGGACCTTTGAATCCTGTGCTATTTTTATAAAACGCTATCTCTGGTCAGAGTATCCTGGCATGAAATGGTCTTATGAATCATCCTGTTTTCCTTATGTAACCTTAAAATCAAATTACTGCAGGAGAAATTTTCAAGTGTGGTGCATAACAATTAAAAAAGCAGCTTCTGAGCTCACTGTTCCACTGGCTTGTTTTGTGGTGTAGATATTCTCAGTGAGTCTAACCAAGTCTCAGTCGTTAGGAGACAGTCTCACATTTTTCTAAATGTGTGAACTTCACATTAAAAGCAGCTTGAGACAATTTCCCTGCTCTTCCAGCAAACTTTACTATTACCTATTTTTGGTTACTACAGCAATTTTGTTTGGAATCTACCTCTACTTTGGAATGCAAATTTATTCTTGGCATTATGTACCTTCCCAGTCTCATGCCAGCAGTATCTGTTCACTTATATTGATCTTCTTTTTTCTTTGATGCTATTCTGCAACTATATTTATAGATAGCAGCCATGTTTTCCCTCCATCTTTGTTTTTCCAGTTTTAATAATATAAATATTTCTGGGATTATTACTATTTTTTACAGTGGATGATGTAGAAATTACCAAAGCTTAACTGAAATTTCTCCAGAACCAGAAGATCACAGAATCACAAGAATGGCTGAGGTTGGAAGGGGCAACTGAAGGTCACCTCCTCCATTCCCCCTGCTCAAGCAGAGTCATCTAGAGCAGCCTTACTAGGATGATCTCAAGATGGATTTTTAACATGTCTGAAGAGGGAGACTTCACAAACACTCTGGGCAACCTGTGCCAGGACTCAGTCGTCCTCATAGAAAAAATGGATTTTCTGATGTTCAGACAGAGCCTGTGTTTCTGTTTACGGCCATTGCTTTTGGTCTTCTCAGTGGGCACTACTGCCACCAGTTCTTCACAGAAAAGTGGGCATTGGAGTGAGCTTCCCAGGGAGGTGATGGAGTAAACACCCCTGGAGGTGTTTAAGAAAAGACTAGATGAGGCACTCAGTGCCATGGTCTAATTGACATGTTAGTTTTAGGTCATAGGTTGGACTCGATAATCTCAAAGGTCTTTTCCAGCCTAGTTGATTCTGACATTCTGTGAAAGACATATCTTTGTATGGTAATACTAACGTCTTCATAAAAATAATCTCCCATCCATTTACATCCATTTACAGTGGATGATAGTGTAGAAATTACCAAAGTTTAACTGAAATTTCTCCAGAACCAGAAGATCACAGTGCCAGTCTGAGAAAGCAAATCTCTTTTCAGAGTTAAGAAAATGTCTTCAAGAAGGCTCTTTTGCATAAATCAGACATTTCTTTGCCACTATCTTCTATTTGGTAAAGCCATTCTTTTAGTCTTATGTCATATCTTAGGGTCTTTTTTCTCCCTATCGTCTTAATAGATCTCTCTAATGTATTCATAAGTTTCGAAATATAATAGTATGCATCTGTTTGAAATGTCTCTTGAAATAGCATGCTATATTACATCCTCTTTTTGCATTACCTATTATTATTGTTTCAGTATCTTCATTGTTTATCCAGTAAAGAAAACACAATCATAGCTTGCTCATGAAATATTGAAATCCTGATGAGTTCCTCTTAGCAGTCTCACTGACAAGGAACAAATTACAGAATTCTATCAGAATTTTGTAACGCCATATATGTTACTGCATATACTGTGTAATTTGCAGTACATCAAATCTCCTTCGTATCATAGGCCATTTTGGGGGTTTTAGCAAAAATTTGAGTGTAAATCAAATGCTACTGTCCAAAGTTAAGGGCATCAAAACTGTATATCAATGAACCAAGACTGTGGATTTAAAACTATAGAAATTATGCTAATTAACTTATATACACTCCTAATGCATTTTTACCATGTCTGTTGAGGGAGGGACATTGTCATTCCATTTCAGATTGGCTTAATGAATTTTGCTATTTTTATTTTATTTTTTTCTTATTTTAAATACAGGATGAAGTATGAACTTTACAACTCAGATTTCTGTAGAAATATGCGAAGAAAAGTACAGATCTGCCTTGACATTAGCAGTAAGAATGTCCTCTTAATTTTGTTTACTTCATTTGTTTGTTTGATTGGTTTGTTCTCATTTGGATTTTAGGAATTATAGTGATTTTCAGGCGAGTTTAAGCAACATAAGAGCTCAAGTTCCTGTATATACCTTAAGTTTTTTTCTGTATCATATTTGGAAGAAAAATACTGTGGAAATGTTTTGTGGGAGACCTTTTGAAAAAAAATTTATTATATTAAGTCTGGTATAATGCTCCAGACTTTAGACAATTCTATAGAAATTTACTGATACTCTGTATATTGAAGTCCCAGTTTCCCTCTAATTTGGGTGCATACTGTTTCTTGACTTGCACTTGAGTGGTTTTTCTTCTTCCATGCTTTACAGATTCCTTCAGTGTACTGAACTGTGAAAAAAACCAATGTTATGATAAAGGAAGAGCCAGTGGAAAAAAGTAAAGAAATATTCAGTGGAGAGAGGATCATGACAGTTGAACAGTAAAGGGTTACGCAATTGTAGAATATCAATATTGGTGTCATTCAGAGGGTTATTTCCCATTTTCATCTTCAGTTTTTCATGACTTAATTGTTTTTCTAGCCCAGAAACCCAGTAAATCTAACACTGCCATTACTAATTGCCAGCCACAGGTTTAGCAACAGGTTTGAAAGGCCTCAGACTTGAAATTTATCAGATTTTGTCTGAGCTTTTGTAAACCTGTCTGTAGATTTGCTTTTACCTGATTTAGATGAAATAACTTAATTTTTTAACAATCAGATCTCAAAAATAAATTTGTAGAAACATAATTTTTATATAGACACTAACAGCAGAAAGTTATCCTTTGTAAAACAGAGTATTTATTACTGTCTCATATATTGATGTAGCACAGACAAATAAATACTTGGAATGATAACAAGGGCCTTGAAAGTGATCATAGTGTGCATGGGATGATGAGAAGGGAGGCACAGCTTGTTACTGGTGATTGCAAGGCTATAAATAACTCACCAATCATCAGTGAAATAAATAGGAGTTGGACAGGAACAGTTAGAGAGATAACAAGAGAAAAGAATAACAAGCATTTGACATATGTAAAATCCATCTGGTACACTAAATTTGGATGCAACATGAAGCTGTAAATCAGCATCCCTGAAAGAAATATTGAGGTGTAAAAGTGTGTTGGACAAATAGTCCAAATTAAATCCTAGAGGGAGAAGAAGAAACTTTGTCATACACCTCTCACTTCTTCTTATAAAAGACACTTACAGCTTGCTGGAATTTCCCTATTCCTGTGTGATGACTATCAGTACTGTATACTCATGGTACCCAGAAAACGTACCGTACCTACCATAAGTGTGAGCATAACATCAGAAAAAAGGTAACAGTGACAATGAAGTGTGTAGCATTTTCAAATTGAATTATATTGTTGTTGTTGTTATTATTATTGTTGTTTTTATTGTTATCATTATTTATTTTTATTATTATTGAGATGCTTTGTACAATAGTATACTTTATCTCCTTTTATTTTCTTGGTTTTTCTCATTTTGTTTCAAATATACTTGAATAATACTTTTGGAACTAAACTGCAAAGATTTTCATTACAGTACAAATAAATTCATGTCTTACCTTCTCGATGTTTTTTTTCTTGCCTATGACAAGATTTTTAGTGTGACATTTCCAACACACCTGCACAAAGTGCTGCTTGAGATGTCCCACAGTGTTCAACTTTACTTCCAGCTGCTTCTCTGTAGGAGTTAAAGGCCATCGTGTGCACCGAATTTATCAGCTCTGCTTGATTGCCTCTGATCTCTTGGGGTAAAATAGCAATAAATACCTTTGTACAGAAAATTGAATTAAGACTTCTCTCTTTGTACTTGGGAAAATACACTTAGGGGGTTTTGTTTGCACATTTGTTTGTTTGGGTTTTTTCGGATTCTGCCCAAGTTAAAAAAATATAAAATCTACGTATTTTATTGTGAAATTTGATCACTTTTTACCTGTGAATTTCTGAGAGGGTCAGAGTTGTCCCTTCATCACTAGAGCTCAACTGATTACAAAAGGATTACCATTCAGTATCTAGTCCACGCTTGTCTCTAGAAGATAGGAACAGAATTAAGCCAAACCTGCTGGTTACTCCATCTAAAGTCCAGTTACTTCCAGAGACCAATTTAACCACTCCTGAAACAGGGTATAATCACCTTCTGGAGCTGTATTCCTTCCACACTAAGTGTTTTGTTTCAGTATTTTTTGCTGTGTGTAAGTAATATGCAAGAATGGTATGCACAACTTAAAAGTAAAAAATTATTATTAGCTAATGCACAGAAGACAACTGTGTTTCTAGGGCTAGTATGGAAATCATGCTTATAATTTAAGTAAAGGATCTTTGATGGACAGGTAGGCATCACCCCTGAGGTGAAGAGTTGGTCTCTGCTGCTCTCTGGAATGGACCATACAAGCTTATATATTTGTTTTTCTGTGAGATTTTGTTTGTTTGTTTTATTTTTGTTCTTTATTTGTTTTCATTTGTTTGTTATTTATTTATTTGTATTTCTGTTTTTAAATTGATAGTATTTTGCAGGTAATTGCCTTATAATAAATGCCTAATATAAAATTGGGAATCTCAGATGATTTCTTCAGGGTGTCCTTTGGAAATTATGATAGAAGCTGTGTGCTGAAGATGACAGACTCTTAAAGAGAGATCCCTCTGAAACATTAACAGAAGACATTTACAGAGGACCATTAACATTACTGGTCCCAGACTACATACAGTGGATGTAAAAAGTGCTTAATGGATCATTGTTCCCACAAGGTACAGGTCTGAAGAACATTAATTTTGGTTTTAGTAGGTTCAAAATCTTCCTTTCTACCTGTCTAGCTGTAATTCCAAACACCAGGTCCAAAATAATCTGGATATAAATGCTTGAGGACTCATCTTTCTGGTTATGCAGCTGCTCACTGTAAAAGGTGAAATTTTGGAGGCATTTCAGGACTATGAAGCAAGAAGCTGTTTCACAAAGGCTAGGACACAGAAGGAATTGTGTGTTTAGGTCTCTTCTTCACTGTCTATTTCTGTTTTACGCCAAAATTGCTTAAAGTAAAGCAGAGACAGCTCTGGGAGACACTGATAACCCTTATACATCTGGCATAAGAGGGCTGCAAGTAATTAGCTGCTCCAGAAACTCACACATCTCTTTGGGAAGCCTCATACCAATTTTCAGGCTGAATGTGTTCCTACAGATACTTGTCTGTCTGATGGAAGAGATTGCCTTATTTCCTGATTTTACACCCTGATATGCAAAGAAAGCATGACTGCCTAAACTTCATTCATCTAAGCTAAACAAGTTGAGCTGTCACAGAGCACTCTTACATGAGCAGCTGACCTTCCCCAGGTGAATCACATAGCCCTTCCTTGTACTTGCCCTGCTGTGAATTCATTATCTGTAAACTTAAGTGAACAAAGTTATACAGTGTGGGTTTCTTGGTTTTGTTTTCATCTCTTTTAACTCTAACTCTTCGTATCTTCAATATATAAATCCAGGAACCCCGAGTGTGTATTTAAGTAGTACTTACTGCTGGCACCTCATGCAAATCTAATCAATTCGTGCTGTCATAAAATAAAAAGCTTCTGATGCAATTTATATAGTACCAGTCATTTCATTGCATCTCCACAGTTCTCTTTCTCCTTTCTATTCTGATTTTCTGATTCTTAGATAGAAATTTTTTTTCTTTTTTATCCACAGAATTGTTGGTGCTGGAAGGCATACGTAATTTAACACCTCACTAAAGCAGGTTTACCTAGAACAGGTTACACTAGTACAGGTTTTGGATATCTCCAGAAAAGGAAGATCCACCACCTCTCTGGGCATCCTGTTCCAGTACTCTGTCCTCCTCAAAATAAAGAAGTTTTTCCTCATATTCAGATGAAGCTTCCTGTGTTTTAGTTGTGCTCATTGCTGGTTTTTCTGTCACAATTTATATCTTTTCTTGGTATGCTTTTTGTTCAATAAAGCTTTTTTATTTTTGTGAAGAAGCCTAAAATATTTCCATTTGAAATAAAAATTCTTGTTGCTATTATTTCTGCATTAAATAGGTCTTTTTGTTAGAATTATAGTTGTCCTTTGAGTCAATCTTGTGATGGATTGAAAAACTGTTTTTTAAAACAACATGTTTCTGCTAATAGAGCAAAGACAAAGTTCAGGTGTTCAACCCATATGATCTTTATTATTTTATTTTAAAAAGAAAGATTTGTTTCCTTTTTTTAGTAGAAATTATAAGGTTTTTTATAGGGGTTTACTGTTTTCACTACAGACAATTTAATGTAAATAACACTTAAATTATGCCATTTAGTTCTAGAGCATTTGTATGTCAATTGCACAATAGCTGGTGATCAGAAAAGGTTTTCATTGTTGATATAATGTCTACTAAATTGAACAGACTTCAAAATATCTAGCTGTAGAGATAGCAAAAACAACACTATAGCAAAAACTCCAAAACTTATGTATATAATGCTTTTGTGGTAAAGCCATTCTTACTAGAATTTTTAAAAAGAAAGAAAAAAAAACAACAAAAAGCAAAACACATAAAATATTATGTTGTTAAAGCAACTTTTCAGAAGTTGAGACAGCAAACATTTTTATTTACCAGCCAATCTTTTTTTCTCTTTTTGTACTTAACAGATTGTATTTAAATTATTAAATACTATTTCCACAGTTTCACAGAGCAAGTGAGAAGAAGAAAGAAATTGAAAACTCTTCTCTTAGAGAGAGACGACAGTGATTAATCTTTGTAAAATGTTGGAAATATGTAGTAGCTGAGAAAAGAAAGGAATTTTTCTAATGTAACTTGGACAGGTAAAGTTTAGACTAGGAAGACTCCTTGATAGTCAAGAGAAAACAAACACCTCCAGAAGATGATTCATCTCATGTGGAACAGATTTGATGGACATTCTTTTGGAATTCTCTCTCTCTCTGTCTCTATTGATTTGAAATAAAGCTCCAATGATTTGCTTTAAGTCCACTATCTTGTTTAGTTTAGATGGATCTCATCCTAAGAGAACCTACAATAAGAAAGGACTAATATTTCAGATTAAACTAATGTGATCTGACTCATTTATTTAGACTGCTGTAAATCTCTTAACAATTAAGGCTATGCAGATGAGGTCAGAACTGTTCAAATGACCAAAGGGATAGCCCATACCATATGGCATCATGTTCAGCGATAAAAGATGGGGGAAGAAGGTGGAAAAGGAGACATTAGGAGTGATGGTGCCTGTCTTCCTTGGTAATTCTTACATGTGATGGGGCCCTGCTTTCCTGGACCTGGCTGTGGAAAGTAGTGAATGAATTCTTTGTTTTGCTTTGCCTGTGTGCACAGTTTTTTCTCTACCTACTGAACTGCTTTTAATTCAACACACCAGTTTTCTCACTTTTACCCAATCAATTCTCCCTCCCACACCACTGGGGGGTATGAACTACTGTCCCTGTGGGGCTTAGCTACCTAGTTGGTTTAAATCATTTTGGTTAAATCAGATAAAAGCAAAGACTAATAGTCTGGATGTATTCTGTCTCAAAGTTCAATATTTTCTTCAGAAAGTGACAAATCTTTTTGGTCTGTTTTTTTGGATATTTGAAGAGATCCAACTTACTTG
>VWZV01012204.1:5579-36167 GCA_013397155.1 Irena cyanogastra | reverse complement strand
TAATTTTCATCCATGCAATTTAATAATATTCTGTGAGCTTCTAAGACTCAGCCATAGACAAGTTTGACTCAGGCTGTCACAGCACAATTTAATCTGTGTATTGTGAATGAAGATAGAATCAAACTGCATAGCAAAGTAACAGGAAATTTTAAATTTCTCATTGTATCAAAGAACGTTAAGTATATTTACTGTATAATAAATCTTGTTTTGGAGAATTGCTTTTAAATGCAATTCCATGCCAAAAAAAATTGCTCCTTTTTTGGCTCTGATGCTAATCTGCTAAGGTACTTCAGCATCTTAAATGTACAAATCCTTTCTTTCTTGATCCAGAGCACTGCTATAGTTTGGCAATGCTTTAAGAGTAAGTCAAAGATCTGCTTCTTCTCTTTTCTGCAGGTTTCTCTAATTAATATTTTTGCACTCGGCTTAATGTCATATTCCTGCCATTTGGTCCCCTTTTTTTGATCAGGGTAGGGGTTAGTATTTGGTTGTGTGAGTGTGGAAACAGTAAAACTGCTTTTTTCATAATAAGACATATGCTTTGGTGGGACTACTGAACTCTGAAGTCATTGATTTCTGCAGCAACTCGCTTAGCATTGAGTGAAGGTCAGGGAGGTTGTGTGGCCATGTTGATTTGCAGCCTTTTATATGTTCTTCTCAATAACTTCATCTGTTTTCATGGCTTTAATTACCATTTCTATACACAAGACCCAGATTTATCTCTACCCCAATGACCTTTTCCTCAGTGTTAAAATTCTTTTTTTAGTTGTGTAAATTCTTTTGATTATTTAAGAGACCATCATAAACACTGTGTATTATGCAAAAGTGAAGATCTTGTTTTCTGCTTGAGCACTGAGGGCTCATTTCAATTATCTGCTTAAACAAATGCAAAATCCAATTCCTCTTTAGGTTCATAGTCTGATTTTATGGGCAACCCAATAATAAATGAGAACTCCAAATAAAAAAACTACTTTCTAAACAGATCTATACAATTCTCCTGCATTTCAGTTTCACTGCAAGCCTTTGGTTTACAGCCTCAGGAATTAGACATCTAAGTTTTTCCTTCATTCTCTTTTCGTGTGTACATTCGTCTCAAAAGCCAGATGTCATTTGTGATACTCCTTGTTCTTCATGGATTATGTGGCTACATTTTCTTAGTTACCAAAATCAGCCAATCCTGTATTTGAAACAAGGGAAGAATCTATGGAACAATTCTGTGCACATCCTTTAAATATGGCTGGACATCTGTACTGCACCATGATATACCTGTGTCTTACCAGATTTGCTGTAAGAAAACATAGAAATGGCAAACATTAAAAAACATTGTTAAACTATGCCAGTATTTTAGATGGAATCACAGAATCATTTGGGATGGAAAAAACTTTAAGTTCATCAGGTCTGACAATTAACCCAGTACTATCCAGCCCACCACTAACCTATGTCCCAAGTGCCCTATCTACACATCTTTTAAATACCCCTTGTGACAATGATCCCGTCTCTTCCCAGGGCAGCCAGTTCTGAAGCTTGACAGTCTTTTCCATAAAGAAATTTTTCCTAACATCCAATCTAAACCTCCCCTGGAGCAACTTGAGGCTACGTCCTCTTGCTTCCTGGGAGAAGAGATTGACCTCCACCTGGCTACAATCTCCTTTCAGGTAGCTCTAGAGAGTGAAAAGAGCACCTCTGAGCCTCCTGTTCTCCAGGCTAAACACCCTCAGCTCCCTCACCTGCACCTGGTCATGCTTGTGGTTCAGACCCTTCCCCAGCTCCATTAGCCTTCTTTGGATCTGCTCCAGTACCTTTATGTCTCTGTTGCCATGAGAAGCCCAAAACCAAACACAATGTTTAAGGTGCAGCTGCTCCAGTGCTGAGTGCAGGGGGGATGATCACTGCCCTCAGCCTGCTGACCTTTCAATTCTGTTAATTATTACTAGTCTATTGGGTTGCTTTCAGTAAGTCTCTTTGTGTAGCTGTACTTCTGCTTTTTTTCCTATATATTTTTCTTGTTCCTTCAGTCTGTAAGTCCTTCAAGATATGAACTGTCTTCTGTATCACTGTGTTCACAGAGTACTTAAAAAAATGAGACTTGCCTGGATCCTTAGGCATTACTGTAAAATGATAAGTAATGAATCTTTTTAATTGAGAGTTCCAGACATCTCTTTCCTTTATAGAAAGAAGAGGAAATGCAGATGTTATTTTTGTAAGCAACCAGATTTTATTTTTTGTAAGCAACCAGATTTGATTGGCCTTTATTTGTCCATTCTTTTGCAAGTAGAATCTCTTTTGATTGCATATGGGAGTGTAATTTTCTGAGCAAGAGCTCAGGTGACTTTTACATTGGTTGGTTTTCATGCAAGAAATTATCATGCAGGGTTGTATTGAGAGCAGACTGTTTGAAGGATTTGGGTCTTGGAATTGCATAAGAATATCTAGTATTTTTTCTCAACTTGCAATACCAGTTAAACTTTTTTACAGGAAAATAAAGCTATAATTCCAGTATAATATGCAAGTTTCTATGCAATTTGTGTTGACTACTATGTTTTGAATTTATGGAAGGCTTTTTCATAGCATGCTTCAGTTTATGACAAGGATTTCTCCTCCATCATGCGTTGGTAATAATACATTACAGGGAAACTGAGGCTTAGGTTCTAGGAGTGGCCTCCAATGAATTTTAGAAGTTTGCATGAAGTTGCTTTATGTTTGAATTCAAACCAGACTGCAATGGAGCATAGCAGGGCACAGCATTACAACAAAATTATTAACAGAATATAGAAAGATACTAGAAGATAGGAAGACTAACAGAGTATAGGAAGGATAAGATTCTGTAGGGTCTGGTGTAGTTGCATTCACAGGCTTTCATTTAAAAATGCCAAAATATGTCTGTGATCTGCACCAAAAGCATTGAGAGATAAGTGGCTTCCCTTTGCAAGAACAGGACACCTTAGGAAGAGATGCTAGAGAAAAGTCATATTTTTTCTTGTGTTTGCATGGCCAGGCATTGGTAGGTGGAGGGGCTACAAGGGTGGCTTCTGTGAGAAGTTGCCAGGAGCTTCCTTCATGTCTGGCAGAGACAATCCCCAGCTCCAAAGACAGATGTGTTACTGGTCAAGGTTGGGCTCATTAGAAACTATGGTAACACCTCTGTGATAATAGACTTAAGATGGAGAAAAAAAAATATTATGCAGATATAATTGTAGCCAGAAAATTGTGGGGTGAGAATGTATGAGAGGAATTACTGTAGACACCGAGGTCTGTGGAGAAGGAGGGGGTGAATGTCCCCAAGCTGCCCCAGCTGGGATCCCTCTGCAGTCTATGGTGAAGACTATGGTGAGGCAGCTGTGCCCCTGCAGCCCATGGAGGTCGTGGGGTTGTAGAGATCCACCTGCAGCCCACAGAGGAGTCCCACGCTGGAGCAAGGGGATGCCTGAGAGAAAGCTGTGACCCTGTGGGAGGCCTGTGGAGCGAGGACCCCACACTGGAGCAGCCTGTCCTTGAAGGATGGCACCCTGTGCAAGAGTGACCCATGCTGCAGCAGTCTGGGGAGGACTGTTCCCCATGGGATGGATTCACATTGAAGAAGTTCATGAATAACAATCTCCTGTGGGAAGAACCCCATGGTGAAGCAGGGGAAGGACTCCCCTCTCTCAGCAGAAAGAGAAACAACATGTGATGAAAAATTCTTTAAACATACGTGTACCAGACACCCATTCTCTTCTCAGTATCCCATTCTGAAAATGGTACAGTAACTGTATGCAGCTAAAAAAAGTCTTTATAGCAGAAATATAGCCGTAAGAAATTGTGTTAGGAGCAAGCAGCAGGGTGGACAAAGGTGAAAATAAGGGAAGAAAATTAATCTGCATACCCAGCAGGCAACGGGCATTTATATATTGATCTGGTTTTGGCACCAAACTTAGTGAGACCATGTCCATTTCATGGTGCCGTGCAGAGAAAATGAAGTGTATAAGGTCATTCAATAAAGATTAAATTAAAAACATATTCCTATAGTACCCTCAGGGTCCATTAGCCTTGATGAGTGTACAAATACTTTCTTTGTTATATGTGCTCCATCCTGAAAGAGATTGTGTGCTTCTCTCATTATAAATGTGCACCTGAAAAGATTGAACATTATCCCCTCTTTTTTTAACTGACCTGTGGCCACCACTGGGTTCATTAGTGCAGAACATCTTTTCCACTGGCTGAGTCTGCCCTATTGTTTTCACTGGCCAGGGTCAAGTCAAGGGCATTCAGCCTAGATTGGAGTCATTTGTCACAGGGTCTAGCAACAAAGCTGATTTCAGCAGAGACGGCGTGAATTTCATGGGGCTGAAATGCAACCTTTGACACAGAGTGCCGAGGGCTGCTCAGGCTTGCACAGATGGCTGCCACCCTTAGATATCTATGAACAAAGGATTGGTGAATTACAAAAAAAATAAGGTTTCCACAGTCAGCATATATTTTAAGTGTTTAAATTATTTGCAGTGTTGGTTTTTATTATTTGCAGTATAAAATCGTATCTTGAGCTTTTGTGATAATCACTGTGTTTTTTAGACTATGAAAGGAAAAAAACAATTCAGTAGGGGGCTTACTGCTTAACTGGTGTAACGGTGTAAAGTGTAGCAATTTAGTGTGGAGTGCAGGTTTTCATGGTCAGCAGGAGCCAGCATGAACAATGGGTCGTGCTGAGGTAGCATGTGGAAAATGACTTTAATACACTATACAGAATGGCTTATTGCTTTGGTCAATAGGCTGCAGTGAAGATGGTGTATTCAGCCACTTGGGAAGGTTAAACCTGTCAGGGTACACTGTGACTGATATGTAGGGGCTGCTTATGAGGTCTCTAATGGAAAAGCCTGACAAGCAAAGTTATAAAGGTTACACTTGACACATACTTTAGCATTATGCCTTATATTAATCCATTTTTTTTAAAGGTAGGGTGCTTCATATTTGTTAGAAATTGATGCCACAATAATGTTTCTAGAGGAAACATTTAAACTTTGGAGTAAAATAAAGGACAGGATATTTTGCACCTGCATTACACAACTTAAATCTCTCTAAGGACAATAGTCTAACATATTTAAATCCCTCTGAATACATTGTTGTTTTCTTAGACATAGTTGTTTGAGTTAAAATCATTTAATCATTTGCTTGTACATTGGCATGTACCAGAGAACACTGAAGGAGTTGAGGTGTTCAGTAACTAAAAATAAGCCCAGTCCTGCTAGATATAACTTTACTTCAGCATTTTATTAAGTTCTAGATATTGGTAGGAAGGATTTTTTTTCACTTGAAGAGCAGGTTTTATACAGACAGTGCACCCAAATACCCAGAACAAGACGAATCTTAGAAAAACTGGTTTCCTTAATAGGATTTATACATGATAGCATTATACTGAAAGTAGCTGAAAACGTAATATGATCCATTCTTTATTGTTAGAAATAGAAGATGGGAGTTTTTGTTTTGTTTTGTTTTGTTTTTTTTTAATTGGGCAGGTGGCACCTTATTTTCTACTGGAAGTGTGCATTCTAAGGAATATAAAGCGCTCTGCTATTTGTTGCTAGTACTATTTAAAACCAAAACTATGAGGCATGCACTAATGTGCTATATTCAGTGATAAATTTCAGTGTACTGAGACTGATTTAAGACACTTTTTAGAGATAACTGTAGTAGGAATAAAATGAACAGGAGAGACATAGAATACATTTTCTGTGGATTTATTATATCTCAGCTGGGAGAGCTAGATGTACAAGTACAGGGAACCCAAAATAGTTTGTATTTTTTTTCCTTGTATTATGTTGGGTTCTTGGTGATCTGCCTCACTTTAAGTGGATGTATCCTTACAGAGCTTTTTGAAAAGTGCTAGATTTGACAGCACAGGAGAGTAAAATCTTTTTATACTATATTTTGCTTCTTCAACAAAAATATTTGTGTAGAATGCAGACTATTTTAGATGATAAAGGCAATTAAGTGGCGAAATCGTAGTCATTGATTTGTCAGTTAGTGGGGATAAAGAGAGCTGAATAATTTATCATAAAAATGTACTATCTTCAAGGGAATGGTATCTTTAGACTTGTACAGGTCTGAATATGGCCTAGAATTGTGCTAAACTGCATGGATTTAAGGAACTTGCATGTGGCCAAATGAAGTTTTTAAATGAAGTTAAAGTGTAGCAAAGGGGGAGATGACTACTAACATATGGTAGAATATATTAATGTATAGAATTATTCTAGTAGGGAACCTGCACCGCTAGGAAAATTGCATAGGAACAAATGAATAACACCTCATATTTTTATTATGTCTGAATAAACAAATTATGGGCAAAATTATGAATGATTTTTGCAAATGAAAATTCAAAACCTTAAATACTTTAATGTTCTCTATCTGCCAATAGAATAATCCATAAATGCAAATAAAGAGAAGATTAAGAAAAACACTTTTAAAGAAATGTGTTGGGTTACTACCAGAACATAACATGAGACTTTTGAAAAGTAAAGTAAAATTATATATGAGAAATTAGTCAAAAGTAAACAAAGGATAAAAGTAAACTCTTAGATATTATTGAGGAGAAGATAAAGAGTACTGAGTACTTGACTTCAAACTGGCTCCGCTCTCAGCTGATTGTGAGGTGAGTACAAGGCTTTTGTTGACACCAGAGCAAAAGGTACCCTGATGCCATTAAGATGTGCAGGAGCAGAATGTTTCTCTATTTCTGGGATGACGGGTGGGGATTACCTCAGGAGAGGGTATTTCAAGGACACCAAAAGGCCATTGGTGGGCTTTAAGAAGAGCTGCTATGGAGACAGAGGAAGTTAGACAGCTGAATACCTTGCCTGGTCTCTCAGAGGACTCTTCTGCTGTGGGACTGCTGAGGGTCAAAGAACAACAGGTACTAACCCTCTACCACAGCAGTGCACCACTGATAACACCACACCAACCCAGACTCTGTCACCCTTAGCCATGAGATGGTTCTGGAGAATCAGTGAGTGGCCAGCAAGACTAACTCATGCTTTAATATGATGAGCACGTATGGTAATGGTTAATATATGGCCAGTGTGTAGATCCTATGGAAAGTGGAGGCTGACAGGAGATTATAATTGCCTGAATGCAATGTCCAGCAGGCATTTTTGAGAAAAGAGAGAAGATTATCCAGATCCTTCTGAAGACTAGTTTTTCCGTAAAACAAAGTAAGATTGAGGTAGGGGGGTGGTCATTTATTAGTGAAATAATAGCTGTACTTGTGTATAGTTGTGCGTATATATATATGTAAGTGTATATATATATATATATGTGTATATATATGTGTGTATATATATATATATATATAGAACAAGGGGTGGAAAATGTCCTGGTTGCAGAGAGGAGGGTGCAGGTTTAGCATGGTGTGCATGTGTCTACACTGTTATTCTATAACACTTAATCACTGATGGGGTGCATGGTTTTCAGACGAAAATGAAAGTGTCCCGTGGAAGTCAGCACCATTTTGTTTCTCCAGTTAAGGTGTTAAAGGGGAGGTGTTAAAGCCAGGCTCTTTGGCCCTGTCCTCTGCTCCTCCATCAGTTCCCCTCCTGTTTTCTGCAGAACCAGGTTGTGGAATATGGTTCTGAAGGGGAAAGCAGCGAAGGTGCAAACTAACAGTGATGCTGAACCGACAGCACCAGCACAGAGACTGCTGCAGGCAGAGAGCTGGCAGGAGTAATCCCAGCCCAGCCAAGCCTATCAAGCCCAGCATAGGAGGCCTCAGCTGGGCCCGGCTGAGCTGAGCCAAACGGAGCACAGCAGAACAGTTGAAAAAGCGGCAGCAATGCTTGGGAACAACATCCAACATGGTGGAGTGGTACAAATAATGGTGCAGGCACTCAGACAGAACTGAGTCCAGTGGGCAGCGGCGCAGCCCGACTCGGATAGCCCAGCTTTGGTGGGGTTTGCTTGTCATGCTCTTTCGTTGTTTCAGTCTGATATGCAGAAAACATTAGCCATGGCATTTCCCCTGTCGTCTTGCTTTTGTTCCTGACAGCCACATGAGCAATGTGTGGGAACAGTTGCCATAGGACTTTGTCTGAGGAAAGCCACACAGACGTGACCTGTGGGAAACGGCCACCATCTTGGGTTTTTTTTGTTCTCAGAAGTGAACACTTTGTCTCTGGGTAAAATACCTTCCGTTTTTGTGTGCCTTTGCTATCAATATTGCTGTTGCTACTGTGCGTGCCTTATTCTATTGCTTTATGCTTTCAGTAAATTGTTATCTCAACACATAGTCTCTGCATTTGTCTCTCCGTTACTGGAAGGGGGAGGAGAGGGGCTTATTTAAAGTTTAATTTATGGACTGGTATTAAAGCCAACACTTTCAGAATTAAGATTACTCCTGACATTGATGACTTTTTTTAACATATTTTTTAAGTTCCTTAACCTCTTTGCTCCTAAATTGAATCCTTGGTGACCTTGCTTTAAAACAGAGTTGATCTTAACAAATATGAAGGTCATCCAGCCCAAAGTGCATTATTTGTGTTTTAGCAATTTAATAACAAGGTAAAGTGGAGCACTCCAGAGGATGGCTATAATAGCTTTACTGCTTTTTTGCTATTAAGACCTCTTAAGATAATTGTTTTCAGAATTATAATATAAGCTTTTAAGGACTTCCAGCCTGAGCACTGATTTATGCTGTCGGTCATTCAATTTCTTCTCGCTTTCACACTGTGTTAATTTTCATTAAGTTCATTACGTTTGAGACCTCTTAAGGGATTTATTTAAAATTCATCTCTTGATTAGACACATACTGTATACTTTTACTGCCGTAACAATATCTGTTTTTTCCCAGAGATAACAAGACTGAAGTTATGGCCGTAATGCTGTTCCTCAGAGTACCTATACCAAGTCTCTTAAAGATATTAATATGTTGCTGTAATAATTTTTTGGTGCATGTAAAACATATAGGATTTGATCAGAAAAGATGTTTAACATAAGTGAGTTAGTCAAGTAAATCCCAACCACATATTTTACATTTTTTTTTTCTTTTAGGTGCTATAAAAGATTAGATAAACTTCAAAATATGAATTCAATATAATTTTAAAGGATTTAGAGGAGTCACTTCATCAGAATAACACAAGTAAAAGTTTAATTTACAGAACAGCAGTTTGTGGACTGGAAAGCTTTTGTAAAGACATTAAATCTTTTCTTGACTTAAGGAGTCTTTCAAATAAAAGACAGCTACACAATAGATATTTCTTAGTTGGTGTGTCATTATTCTTATTGGCTACTGGTCAGATGTATATTAAATTAATTTCCAGTAACTGTAGTCCATGTTTTATATATGTAGATATAAAACATATTTGATTAAATAAAAATCTCACAGCCAGGACTTATTTTCAATGTTACAGAATGTAATAGATTCTCTCCTTGAATTAGGAATTAGCAAAATAACACTTTGTTATTGTGTGTGGATAAAATATAGCTTAATACTAGAGAAGGGAGAAAAAAAGAAAAAGATGGATGGACCGAGCTATATTTTTGCAGTCTTAATACTACGTGTTTTCTTCTCACTCTAAAACCGTATTTTTTATTACAGTTTCTGTATTTTAAGTTTCAGCTGTTCTCCCAGTTATTTGATGTGCTCCTGGACACTTCATTGTGAACAGGACAGGTCTTATAAAGGCACACAGCCTGGACATCCAGAAGATTAGGTCTTTGAGAATAGTTACCTTCAAATGAATAACTTGTCATTGTGATGCTGTATTACCTCAAACTTCTTTCTATGAAACAATTCAAATTTTCTGATCTTTAAGGGGATTAAAAAAACCACTTTAAATTCAAAATGTATAAATTAAACTTCTGATTCTCCTGGTTTAGAAGTTATTGATTACCCGCCCACCCCATACACTCCAATGTTACTTTGCATGAATGGAAGTTCTAGAAACTTCTCTTTTGGAATCCAGATGCATGTAACACTCAGAGTGAAATACTACTACCTTCTAAGCCACCACACTCAGTGTTTGGTTGAAGTATATATATTTTTCTTTGGTTTTTTTATGGTGCTTTTAACCAGCATATGTATGCAATTTATACCNNNNCTAACTAATCTGCATGGACAATTTTTTGAGAAAATTTTGAGAAATTGACATGTTTGTGAATTCTTCTCATCTGTTGAAGTATATATTCTGTAAGTTTTTCTCTAACTGTTGTTGTCATTTCTGACTTTTGAAAAATTTTAGTTCTAAAATAAAGTCTATCATTTATTCAGAAATACCGGAGGGATTTGAGACAGCTATTAAATGACCAGTTCAAGTAGTTACCTCCTGCACCTTTCTCTTGCACAGTAAAGTGGCACATCCCACATCATGAAAATCCCGTCATATGTATCTCAAAGCCAGCTACTGGAGCAGTATTTTGTTTGGTTTGGTAAACTGTCTGTGTACCATTGTAGATGTGCGAAAACTAGTGAAGTGCATTCATGTTTACCTTACTGTAAGGTAGATCCTCTTGTGAAACTTTTGAATTATTGTTCGGCCACAAAGATTCCCAGTGAAGAATAATTTAAACAGTTGAACTTCCTTCCTGTGTATTTCTCCACATGGCAGAACACCATACAAATGCATACAGGAGGCTGTCTTAAGCAAAAATTGTTCCAAAGTTAATGTAATGCATTTTCTGTAGCAGCAGTTTCTCTGATCTGTACTTTATACTACTAAAACTTCAAGACAGGAACCTCAATGTTCATTTTCACTAGGTACCTTCTCTCAGTAGTTGTTCTTTGCTGCTTCTCTGAGAATTTCATATATTCTCTTGGGGTGCAATGAGTGGGCTTTTTAAAAAGGAAGTTACCATAGTTCATAACAAAGTAGATTTTTTTAAAAAATACATAAACATGTTTAACACAGCATAACTTTGACTGAAAACTTAGAGGTTTTCAATAGGCCAGTTCTTGAGGTTTGTCTGCAACAGTACATCTTCAGTGTGTTGTGCTGGTAAGATAGTGGTAAGAAGCTGAATAGCCTCTTCAGACCATGCTTCTGTAATTGCAAGTAACATGCATTGCCTAGAGAGCACCTGAGGGTGTTTAGGATGATTCTCTTGCTTGCTGAAGTGATTTTCAATGGGAGCAGGTGCAGTGGTAGTACATCCTCATTCATCCATCTGCAGTTTTAGCAAGTTCTTATGTAGATGCAAAAGGACAGCTATGTAAATCTTTAAATAGTGAAACCAAATGACCCTCTTTTCTTCCTGAGATACTCTAAATCCAGAATCTTTACAACATTTTTACAATGTTAGAAAACATCAAAGGACAAAGGGGTAAATTGATGACGTCTTTATTTGGTGACTGACTCTAGTGTCAACTCTATGAGTTTTCAATTAAGGCTGCTCTTGTGATGTTGACATTGCGAAATAACTTACTCTTCATAATACTAAAAACAAAAACAAATTGTAAAATTAATTTTGTAATGAGAAACATGCCAGAATTTGATTTACAAGGAGGCATGATTTTCAACACTTTTTCTTTTTCTAAGGTACTTATTGCTGTGAGCCATCTCATTTTTTACTCTTGTACGCCAAGTGAGCTTGTGGAAGTTTGCCTGTTACAATAAATGCTGTTTGGGTCTGCTTTGTCATTACAAATCCCTGCCACTACTGTAGTATCTGTTTAGACATTTTAATCAGGAAAGTTGAAAGCAAAATCGGCCTTGTGAGCTATGGACATTTTCCATCCCTATCCTACCTGAAATTTGGTGAGGTTTTTATAAAACTATCTGTTTTAGGAGCAGATTGAAAGCTATAATCCTTATGAAGTGACATCAGACTTGCACAGTAGCCTCTAAAAACAGAGATTAGGAATGCATGCGACATGGAAAATATGTTAAAGAGGAAGGTGGGTTTTTTTCTTTATTATTAGGTGTATTTCAGTAAGTAGCACAGAGAAAGGCTGCAAGAGGTTGCAGATGGAAAAACAAATGTAAGTAATTTTAGCATGGTGAAAGCTTTATTTATTTTTTTTCATGTTAGACTTACGTAGCTGAAAACATAATAAATCCAAAGTTTTTGGCAATTTTAAATGAAACTGAATTTGAATGCTTCTTTTCATCCATTCTACCTGTTTGTGGGGTGTTTTTTTTGCCTCATCTGACATTTCCTCTGTGTCCTCCTGTGTAGAAATATTAGGGAAAGGTGTCCTTTTACTTTATTTACTGTAGTCCAAGGTCTTTAATCAAATTATAATACCGATTATCTCATCCCAGTGGAAGAAATATTGCCCTGCCTGGTTAAATCAGTGTTTTGTGCTACAGATGTGCTGCACAGTCACCAATAGGAAAGTGAGAGTTGTAAACTTATTGTTTGTTCTCAAATGAGTATAATAATCAGGATATCCATGCTACTAAACAGTCTCCATGGAAATAAGGTATTTATCTGTGTTCTGTTTTTTCCTCTCTGTGATTGGCAGGATGACTTTTAGGGAGAAAAAAGTGACACACTGCATTAATCAGATATGAATTGCACAACACACACATTCAAAAATTCCTTTGTAATATGGTATCATTATGGGCTAGAGCTGGGTTAGAAGAATAACCAACTCCTTTGTCTTCCATCATCTCCAAAATTGTTTCATATTGCAAAGTTCGAAGTCTGAAGTCTGGAATTTACATAAGACCTTTAGAATTGGTGAACACAAAGGTATCTTTAAACATGACGGTTATTTTTTCATATTGTTAGCTTGATGTGTTAGAAGATTTATCTCAGTTCATGTTCATTCTCAGTGCTGAGGCTGAACTTTATATTTCACTCTGTATTTCACATTTCATGGAGCAAATAGAATGCTACAGTTAGTAGCAATATCCATTGTCTGCCTTCTCTGAGGACTGCTGGTAGGCACATTTGTCCAATTATTTGATTTTTAAGTTTTGACCTGTCTGAGGGCTTTATCAGTTAGATAAGCTCGCTCATTCCCTCTTTTGCATTAGACTGTTTTGATTTCTGTCCTTCTGAACTGTGGTTTGTTTTCTCTTCAGATAAATGTGTCAAACCACAGCATGCCTACTTGTCCTTCTTTTGTGGCTAATTCATTTAGTCATCCTCCTGTGTTCTCTATATAAATTGTTTGTTATATACATGAAATTTTCCTGATTCTGTCTTGTTTGGAGAGCTGTGGCTCCAAGGATGCTGTATAAAGTGTGGTTGGTCTTATCAGAACAGGGAAACTAAGATCTGAGAAGTTTAAACAACACATGGACAAGGGCATGGAGATTAGATCACATTGATATCATTATTCTGCAGATCATGAACAACCTACTTTGTAGCTCCTTTCTAATTCAGTTGGTTTGGAGATTTTAAACCTCCAAGTTAAAAGTTCCCTGAAGCAAATTCTGTTTGCAAAGTTGCTGACCATGCTGTTATGGTGTTCTTTCACTCTCTCTTTATGGTATCTTTCATTTTGTGTCAGTCAGTAATAATTTACTGACTCAGAACAGAAGACTGGTGAGTTTCAGCATACAGAATTTAGCAGATGCTTGTGGATATAAGAGCTGGTCTTAACTCGGCTAAGCAGGGAGTCAGTTTTGAGTCTTCAGGGAAGTTAACTCACTTAATGGTGTGTGGAGTAGGTATGGGTCAGCATGTTTGTCTTTCAAAAATTATGCTGAATTGCAACAGAAAGATGAATAAGAAATTGCACATTAAATAAAGCAAATTTGTTTTTAAACTTTAAAGCTCATTTTATTCCAAATATATTTAACTACAAGGCATAGAAGAATAACCTTTTAGGAAGATTAAAAATTATAAATGTGTATAAAAATAATGTACCGTTTCCCATATCTTACAAATATCTTAGTATTTTAATATTTAATATTTCACAGATTCCATAGATATAATTTATGTGTACTTTTCATAATACTTGTATCTCACAGTGTTTGGCCAAGTAGCCTCTGGACAGTAAGATTATTGAATATGTTTAAAAGTAGATAAAATGGCACTTGTGGTGCCAAACTATTCATTTGTTCTTACTGAACTGGTGATCCTTTGTCACACAGAATAGCTCATGTGTATGTGAGAGTTAAATATGATATACTACTGTTTGAATACATGAAACACTTTATTTCTGGGAATAGAAAACAGAAATGCAGAAACAGAGAACTGAAAATGACAATTGGCAATGTACCCAAAACTACTTTAAGAGGTTTCACTGTCTTAAAATGCATTAACAGACTAATTTATCCTTGTATTTCCACTTGACATTATAGTCATGGAAATATTTCCTGTATCACAGGTAGATTTGTAAACAAATGCTTCTTAAAGCAGCCTTGTTAAGCATAATTGACCATTGTCCTTTTAAATGTAGCATGCTAAACAGGCAAATTCTAAACTTTTCTTGTCCTTCATGTTGGGATAACCCTTTATTGATCAAACTGCAACTGGATCAGCCAAAGCTGTAGAAACGACAGTAACCAATGCAAGACAATCCAAATTTCAGTTTTACTGAACTTCCAGGTGGAGTACAGCAAATCATCCAGCACAATCCCCTTGACAGCACATGAAGAAAAGAGCTTAAATTAAGGTGTTTTGTACTGATAGGCTCATTTCTTGCTCAAATGTGAAGGCCTCCTGCATTTGGCCGCACTTCCTTAAACTACAGAATATTTGCTATCCTCAGAGGTCCCTGCTGCTATTTGCTGCTCTGTTTGTATAGCACATGAAATATTCATGAATTTGCAAGCTGAAGCACCACATATTCTAAACAAAGATTTCATAGTTGTGAGCTCCTGGCTTGTGAACTGATAACTGAGAATGTACATGTTGTTTACTTACAAACAAGCAGACCTGTGGGCATCTTGCTTGTAGAGATGATTCCTTGACCAGCCCATTCCTTGCCCACTATGTTTCATTCAAGCCTAGGGAACTTCCTAGTTTTGCAATAATACTTGTGTCCTGAGAAAGAACAATGCTGACATTCTCATGAGTTTCCTTTTACGTAGATCATATCCTTTGCAATACAGCTAGGAAAAGTAATGGGCTGGCTGGAGTGTCCTCCCACAACCTCTAACAGTCTCTGCCAAAGCCAACCATCCTATGGTTTCCAAAGCAAACCAACTCTGATAAGTTCTGTTTCTGCTTGTAGTGTGTATATGAAGAAAAATATTGTTACAGCAGGATCACATAAACCTTATCAATTTACTGTTTGAAGTGCTTGTCTATGTTTAAAAACTATGTTGAAATACGACCAGTTGATGAGATGGACGCAGCAACAGCTGGGGTAAGTCTGGGCATGATTGTCAGACTGAGCAGTAAAGGGAGATTCCCAAGTTCAGGGATACTCAAGCAGCAGACCAGAGCTCTGTCAGGACCTAGTATCTTATGAGACAGCCAGGCATGGAAGTGGCATTTCCAGGACCATCCAAGAGAGATTTAAATTGTTTTAGGGTGTTACCAAAGCACAGCAAACAGGGTGAGCAAACAGGATGTGGCACATCAAAAGGATGTGACATGACAGTTCAAAGGCATGCAGGAGTGGTGCTGCAATCTGCAGTTAGACCCACACCTCTGCTACGTGCTGAGTGTTTTAGGTCTCTTCCATAATGGTGGGCACCTTACTTACAGCCAAAACCAGTGTGTCTGCTGAGACAGCCCCTGAGAATTCTGATGTTTTTACCCACTTGTTTGTTTGACTACCTCTCTGAAATGCCTGTGTATAAATGTACACAACATGTGCAATAAACAAGGACTACAAATCTACTTGTGATCACAGGTCCATGATCTCAATAGGATTACTAAGAGATGGTGGCATAGCTCGCATGACTGGAATATTGTCAGGTTGGCTATGTACATTTTAGAAAGATCAGAGATGCAAGGTGATGGACTTGCTCTTTGTGTGAGAGACCAACTAGAATAAATTTAGCTCTAGCCAGGGGCAAATGAATGATCTGAGAGTTTATTGGTAAGAACTAAGGGACAGGCACTGTTGTAGGTGCCCTGAGAGCCCTGAGACCATGAGACCACCAGAAGGGATTGGTGATGGGACCACCTGGTAATGGGACCACCAGATCAGAAGGAGGAATTTTATGGGCTTTCTATGAGGAGCTGGCAATAACCTCATGGTCACCCTGATATTTGCCAGAGGGACAACATGGCTTGGAACACACAGTCCAGGAAGTCATTGTGGATCATTGAAGTAACTTTTTGATGCAAGTGATGGAGGAGCCAATAAGGAAAAAAGTGTTGCTGGACCTTATACTAACAAACCAGAAGGGAGTGGTCGAAGATGTAAAGGCTGGGAGCAGCTTTGGCTGTAGTGATCATGAGATGATGAAATTCCGGTGCCTGCATGGAGGAAGCAAAGTAGTAAGAAGAACTAGGACTCCAAACTTCCAGACAACTAATCAACCTCCTCAAAGACCTACTTAAAGGAATCCCATGGGATGGGGCACTAGGAGAGAATGGGGTCCAAGAGAGCTAGTCAATGTTTAAGCAACAACTCCTCCAAGATCAAGACCAGTGTATCCCCAGGATAAAAAATCAGGCAAAGGTGGAAAGCCACCTGTATGGATCAGCAGGAAATCCTAGTAAATCTCAAACACAAGAAATAAACTTACGGATGTGGAGAAAAGAATAGGCCATGTAGAATGGGTATGCAGGGTTGTGATGAGGAAGGCTAAGGTCCACTTGGAATTGAGCCTGGCAAAGGGCATCAAGGACAGTAAGAATAGTTTCTACAGGTACATCAGTAGCAAAAGGAAGATATGGAAAACATGAGGCCTTTGCTGAATCAATAGGATGTCCTGGTAACGGGAGACACAGAGTAGGCAAAATAACCAAATGCCTTCTTTGCCTCAGGCTTCACTGCTGAGGATGGCTCTCAAGAATCCTAGACCTTGTAGGTAAGAGAAGAAGGCCAGAGAAAGGAAGGAAGTCTTCTCCTTGTTGTTGAGGGATGTGCTAGAGATGCATGGGATAGACTTAATACCCATAATCCATGGGGCCTCGATGGGTGCTAAGTGAGCGGATGTTGTTGCTAAGCCAATCTCCATCACCTTTGAAAAATCATGGAGAATGGGAGGGGTCTTGATAACTGGAGGAAGGCCAGTGTTACTCCCATCTTCAAAAAGGATGAAGAGGACGCCTGGAAAACTACTGGGCAATTACCTCCATCCTTGGAAAAGTGATGAAACAAGTCATTCTGGAGGTCATCACAAGCGTGTAGATGAAAAGAAGGTCAGCAGTTGTCACCATGTATTCACCAAGGGAAATTATGCATAATTAATCTGATAGCCTTCTTTGATGATGAGGGGAGAGGTGTTGATGTTTTCTACCTCGACTTCAGTGAGGCTTTTAACACTCTCTCCCATAACATCTTCATAGGTATGCTTAGGAAATGTGGGTTAAATGAATGTGCACTGGGGTGGATCAAGAGCTGGTTGAAGGGCAGAGCTTAGAGGATTGTGATGTGTGAAGTAGGATCAGGTTGGTGGCCTGTGGAATGTGACATTCCAGAGGGATCAGTATTGGGTTCAGTCTTGTTCAACTTGTTTATCTACAATCTGGACAAAGGGACAGAATGCACCATCAGCAAGTTTGCTGGTGATAAGAAACTGGGGGGACTCACTGATGGCATCCAAAGGCTATGCTGCCAGTCAATGGGACCTTGATTGGCTGGAGAGCTGGACAGAGAGAAGCTTAATGAGGTTCAGCAAGGGAAAGTGCAAGGTCCTGCACCTAGGAAGGAATAGTCCCAAGCAGCAGCACAGGTTGTGGACTGATCTACTAGAGAGCAGCTCTGCTGAGAAGGACCTGTGACTTTAGATGAAAGACAGGTTGATTATGAGCCAGGAGTGCCCTTGCAGCCAGGGTGGCCAATATTATTCTGAGGTGCATTAAGAAGAGCATCACCAGCAGAGCAAGGGAGGTGATCCTTCCCTCTACTTAGTCTCAGCGAGGGCGCATCTGGAGTGCTGAGTCCAGCTGTGAGCTCCTCAATACAAAAAAGACAAGAAACTCCAGGGAGGGGAGAGGGTGGATACAGCAGAGGCCACAAAGCTGATTAAGGGACTGGAGCATCTCAGGGGAGGCTGCAGGAGATGGCCCTGTTTAATGAAAGGGGTTCTCATTAATGCATATAAATATCTCCAACCTGGGTGTCAAGAGGATGGTGCCAGGCTCTTCTCAGTGGTGCCAAGTGACAGGACAAGGAGCAATGGCCATAAACCCAAACAGAAGGAGTTGCACCTCAACATGAGAAAGAACTTCTTTTTGTTGAGGGTGGCAGAGCACTGGAACAGGCTGCCCTGGGAGGTCATGGAGTTTTCTTCTCTCAAGACATTCAAAGCCCACCTATATGTGTTCTCATGTCAGATCTTCTAGGTCACCCTCTCTTGGCATGGAAGTTAGACTAGATGGTTTCCAGAGGTACCTTTCAAGCACAGCAACTATGTGATTCTGTGAAATAATGTAATGCTGAAGTCCTAAAAGTAAATCTTAGCTGTACTAAGAACAGAAAATCTCAGTGCAGACTCCTGCCTGTAGAATACCTGGAACACATTAATTTGCAGTGTACAGGTTAATTAAAACACATTTTATAATATGATTTATACTTTAAAAGGTACATATTTTTCACAAAATACAGCTTTTCTCTTGCAAATTCTATCTCCATTATGGCTTAATAGCTTTGTGGAAAATTTGTGGAAATGCAGTGCATTACAGTTTTTTATGAGGGCTTTTTCTTAACTTTTTGTGTCCTCACATATTTATCAAGAAAACAGTAACATCTATATCCATAAGTATGATTTTAATGAACCACAACAATGACATGTAATGTATTAACTCTGCTGAAGTTTTTCCTTTTCTTCCGTTCTTTTTCTTTACAATAAGTTTTCTATCAAGACAATCTTCACAGAATGTTTTCACAATTTCAAAAATCTGCCTTTCATTATTTCTAGATACATTTATTTGGCTCAAGTTCTTTAATGCTAAAGGTGTCTGCAGTAGCTACTTGAGGATTATCAGGTGGACCACTTGCAATTTTGTCACTAGAACACTGTCTTAACTAGAAGTTCTGGTTGAATATGTAGCGTTTGTGTCATGAAATAGAGCTAGTTCTGGAAATATCACAAGGTATAAAAAGGGAAAATTTTCACTCAGTTCAGTCATGCAGTTTTGACCAGATTTGTACATAGTGATGGTGGCCATGGTCACATATTCTTTCTCTGCAGTGGCTAAATTAATAAACACAAGTTCAGATGTCCCCTGTGAGACATCTTTTTGAGTAACCTTTTTTTACTTTCTTTCTTTTTTTTTTTTTTGCTAAGGCAACACTTCAAGTCTCTCACTTCTTTTTTCAAGTCAGTTTAGTCAATCATTCATACTTCTTACTGTATGATTTTTCTTGATATTTTCCAGTTATTCTTTTCTCTCATCACTTATTTCTGCAGCACTATATTCTAGAAATTTGCTTTTCTTACTCATGTGTGATTCACTTCTGTGGCCTCTCTCATGCATTTGTGCTCTCAACTCTCTTTCTGCCTTGGCCATTTCTTTCTCTAGTTTACCAAAATTTATTATAACACTAAAAATATGACCCATCAGTGGAAGAGTACTCTTTGAAGTGAAAATATTTTGGTATATTTCAATGACTGATGTAAGTTTGTTTTTTTCTAAGAACTAATCATGGTTTAGGAATGGCATTCTCCAGTTTAGTGCTCCCATTGAAAATGTACTGCTCACTCACTTTCCCCTTAGTCTTCCTCTGGGCTGAGCTGAAGACAAGAATTGGAGACACAAAAAGATGGTGGGTTGAGATGAGAACAATTTACTGGAAGCAGCAATGAGACAAGAAAACTAATCATAACAGAAATGATAATGGATAACAAAAGAACAAGAGAGAAGGGAATGGCTCACATGCAAAATACTCACTGTGGAGGGCAACCTGACTGTCATTTTCCCACAACCCAGAAGCAAGTCCTTCTCTTGTTCCTGGAAAATGATGTGATATGGTATTGAATAACCTCCAGGTCCTAGTCATACTCCCTCCTGGATATTTCTGACTGGAACCAGGACAGAACGCAACTGAATTTTCTATATTGTTCAGATAGCAACACCTCCTACATCTGAAGTTAGCTAAGCCCATTGTCTCTTGCAGCATCTTAGGAAAAGAATTCATTACATTTATATTTTTAGAAAAATTAAATGAATGTTGTTATGTATTTTCTTAATTACCTGCTTATCCATTAGATGCTCTGATTTCTCAAAACTTGACTGTAGGATCTATAATCTGATAACACAGTTACGGAAATATCAGCAGAATGCATGTATGCTATATTATTAGGCACAGTCAGCCTTTCCTGAATTTCAATTGGCTGCTTGGTATGCTAAGTTCAGAAAAAGAAACTTCTCTATGCCCCACCCCAATCTTAATGTGTCATTGGTGGATTTCATGGGAAGAGATGCTAACGCCGTGCAAATAAAGGACAAATTAGAACTCTTTAAAGGTACTTCGTTCAAATGAAATCTACTGGCAGCATTCTTACATTGTTCTTCTGATTATAATAGGAAACAAGTTTAATTTAACATAGCAGTGATATTCTTTTATTATACACTTGCATTTCCAAAATGTTGAGGACTCTAAAGGCATGTTTAAGAATTGTACCAGTTTCATGTTTTTACATTAAACGAGAACAGCAGTTGCTATATCTGTATATCTGACTTGAAGTATTTGCAACATATGTTTTAGGGTGCACTGAAAAGGTTTGGAAGAAACTTCCTCTGCAACAGACTCTCCAGGGCTACCCACATCATGGGTGGAGTGGAAAAAAGAAATTCAGAGGAAATTTATTAGGAAAACTCTGCTCTTGAGCCATGAGGTGCAGAGAGGACTCCCTTGTTTTTTAAACTCTGCCTCAGAGAGGAGCCTAGGTGCAGCTGCATCCAGTCTTAACCCCAAAGCTTATCAATGGTTTAAGTAACTTTGTCCCACAGGATTA
Source organism: Irena cyanogastra (assembly GCA_013397155.1). Classification (NCBI taxonomy): domain Eukaryota; kingdom Metazoa; phylum Chordata; class Aves; order Passeriformes; family Irenidae; genus Irena; species Irena cyanogastra. The sequence continues at coordinate 15,225 of VWZV01012204.1, read as the reverse complement.
AAGATGCAAATCTGATATATTTCTATAAAATGAATGATATGTCTAATGATTAGACAAATATTCAGAAGTATTTACTACACAATCTAAAAGCTAAAACTTGTAGTAGTATAGGATAGGATATAATAGTGCACTATATCAAAGCAATTATATTAAAGCTAGCAGAAAGAAACAATTATTAATTTTTTATTTATTATTAATATAATTATTAAGTAGAGATTGATGTAACTCACCTATACAAACACTATCTTTCTCTTAACCTCAAGAAGGAGGTAAACTTGGGGGATGTTCCCTTACATATTAGAGAAAACTTCATATGCACTTTTCAAGAGGGAATATTTTAGAAGAACCAACCATATGAAAGTGGACTGGACTTAAAGTGATATGAATGCCAGTCAATATGTTTCCAGGTCAGTTTAGCAGCTTATATGCCAAATCTTTGCCTCACTATGAGGATGTTAATTCAGGGTTACTTGCCAGAATGGCTTTAGGGTAGCTCAACAGCAAACAGCACATGGAGCCCCCTCTCAACCCAACACTGACAGATTTGCAAACAGAACATTGTCATAGTTGCTGGAGCACATCCCTAGGCAGAGCATCCAGGGCAAAGCATGCTGCTACAATCCACTGCAAGCTTTCATATTGGAAGATCCTCTGCCCACTACAAGCACTGGAAAACTGTAACAGATGATCTGGGGCAATGCCTAGGTTTATCTGGTTTACTTTTTTTTCTCCTAGCTCTCTGAGATTTTTTCCAAAAGTGCAGGTGGCCTAGATGTTCATTTTAGAAGAATAAAGATTGCCACTCCATAAAGCTTGTTCACTCAGTGGGGCTAAATACAGATACACAAGAGATGAGTGATACTGAGTCAGAAAAAATCTCTGAAGGAGCAAAAGACCAAAATAAATTCATTTTTGAGTCCCTGACATCTGGTACTTATGATAAAATAGAGATATTAAAAATTTGTTAAAAGCTTCTTGTTTCAAAAGTTTGATTCAAATAATTATATATTAGAATCTATCAGTATCATTAACATAATACAGCCTAGAACTTTCACTGGAATGTTCAATTTGGCAAACAAAAACACTCTTAAAATAAGGTTTCATCAGACTGCGCTTTAAATATGATGACTTGTTTGGAAATAGCTTGTATGTATAACATAAGGAAGGTTTATTTCAGCTGCAAAAAGGAGCTCAGAGAATACATTAAACAGCTGATGTTCAAATTAAAAATATAGTATATAATTAGATATCTGATATTATAGGCATGGTTTTCAGAACGCCTGGGTATACTACCTTAACATACTATAAACATATGTAAAAGGAGCTTCAAAATAATTCATTATCATACTAGTAGCTCTTCAATCACAGTAATCTATCTTGTAGTACCAAAAAGCTAATTTAATATAGTGAATATACTTTTATTTTGACAGTTTGTGTATAAGCCAATGAGGTTGGCACTAAATATGCAGTGGATACGCACAGACTTTGAGAACAACTCGAAAGATTTTACAGAGTCTTCCTCATTTGGAAAACTGTTTCCTTCTAAACACATATGAATTAGTTGCCTTTACTTCTGTATTAAGTCTTAAGTCATATTAGCTAAACAGTGGGTACTAATCATTTAAGATTGACAAATTTCCATTTTTTAATATTATGTCTTTTTTATCATTATTTTGAGATACACAACAAATAAGTAATTAAAGAATTGCCTTACTTGAAAATAACCTGTTTAGAGTGGCTAAACAATCCATTTATAAATAACCCATTAAAAAATTTAGTTGTTTGGAAATAGAAGCTTCTTATATGTATTATTGAATGAACATTTGATACCAATCCTTGAACACAGGCATGAAAATATTCAGAAGCTACCATGACTACAAATCAGAAATTAGTTATTTTATACCTGGCCACAATTTCTCAATTCCTTCTTTACAGACAAATAGTAACCAAAGTGAACACTCATTATACTGATTTTCTATGGTTAAAAAAAAGAAAATAAAAGAAAAACAAAAGGGAGAGAGAAAACAAAAAAAAACCCAGCTTCTTTGTCTGAACCAACTTCTTTGTCCTGATATGGGCATAGTAGAATATATAACTGATAAAAAAAATAGCATAGGTTAGCATAGACTGTTAAGAATTATAAATTAAACTGTAATGCACTGGTGATATCAGCTTTTATTATTAATGTCACAATTTTATTGAAAGTTTCCCCCTTTCACTTTTCCAATTTTTTTCCTAAAATCTATTCAGTTAATAAATGTGGTAGAAAAGCTGAAGCAGAGAACGGTAAATAAAAACAGAAAATACAGCAACAGAAAAAAAAATATAGGGACTAGAAAAGGTATACAGGCACCACTTCTACTAAGGAGTGTTTCTCACAAAACATCAATTTGAATTGTTTATTTAATTCAAGTATTTCAGTGGTTTCCTTGTGCACGGAAATGTCCAACAGTATTTAGTTAGTCTAAATATCTGAAAGAGAATTACCAGTACTCTTAATCCATCATAGCACCTTAAAGAGATGTCTGCTGCTTCATATCCACTATGGAAAGAGTATGCCAGTGTCAGGGATGTAAACATTGTTTCATTACATTATTAGTATTAGCTAATGCAGTTGTTCTATATTTTCAGTTTTATATATTTTTTATATTTTCTGTTCTACATTTTGAACCAGACTTACTGTTTTCAAGGAATTGCTCAGTTCTTTCTACTCTGTAACAGAAGGTTCTGTAATTCCTCTATAATATTCCCAAATGTTTAATATTCTTGAATCTTAATATTCAACTGCTGGAGATCTCTTGTAGTAGAGAATAAAACTTTAAGTGTAAGAATCCAGTCAAATCTTTTACATTTTAATAAATGTCTTTCCCATAAACTGTTCCTTGGACTGAAGTGGGAATGTTCTTTATTAACAATACTATTATTAAATTCAAACTCATATGTTAATATTTTATAGAAATTATGGGAACTTAGATAACCAGTGGAAACTAAATTTTTGAGATTTGAATTGTTAGGAATCCACAGCTCACTTTCAAGACTTTTTTTGTAAGTCCAGTAATGTCACAAAAAAAATACCACCTGAAAATATAAACCAAACCTTATTGGAACACCTGTTCTTTTCCTTGGGAACAGAAAAAAGAAATCAAAATATCACAGTTTTTGCTATATGCCTTACATACCTTCTCTTTAATATAGATTGAATCTGACCATGGATAAAAATTTTTCATCTTCAGATAAGTGAGAAGCAAATTCTATATAACATCTGTTAAAGGCACCAGCAACGGTCAACCACAGATCTCAAATACCTTTGGGGAAAAAAAAACAAAGAACAAAGGAATATTCTATCACCAGCCTACATATAAGGAATGCACAAGCAAGTTTCTTAAGGACACGAATAAATAGAAATGTAGATCTTTTATATAAAGTACTCCAGCAGCTGTAGCCTCTTCAGCTAGACAGACCTCTAATGGTTGCCATTGTAGTTCCAACACACCAGGTTCTCATAACCTCTTCTTAGCTGAATCTCAGGTTGTCTGGTTATTTTTATTTTGGTGGGTTTGNTTGTTTTGTTTTTGTTTTTTTTTTGGTTGGTTGAGTTTTTTAGTGCTTTGGTCTTCATTAATGTCAGTGAGAAGCTCTGAGGTATTTGTCCACCATGTTCACCTGTCGCAGCTTTGGCACACATTACCTTCCACTGTTATGGGAAACTAGGATGTATGGTGTTGAGACCAAAACATAGAACAAGACCAAAGAAATGTCTGACACTGAGAAAAGTGCATGAACCTTGAAGTAGATGCTGCTGGCTGTTTGACAGCACCTGTCACCTCTTCCTTCATTTCTGTTTGTAAACTCTTCAAATTCTAGATGCTGGTGATCTTTTCTGCTAGGGGTTTGCTCCAGGGTAAGGCACTTGTTTCGAGGAGGAAGTTTAGATCTGCATGTATGTGAGTAACACTAGCAATTCTTACCAATATTACTGCCTAATAAATAAGAGAACAAAATTGCATTTGTCTAAGGGATATGCCTCAGATATGCCTTTTGCTGTTCCCAGAAGAAAACGAAATTGGTCTTTGGGTCACACATCTTTCAGACGCAGTTTGTACATGTTCTGAGAAGTTATGATTTGATAAATTTGAAAAATTTGTGCTTATGTATTTCCCATGCCTTATTCGCACCTCTGGGGACTAAGCACTACCTTCCTATAAACCTTCACTAGTTGTATTACATCACTGTGACTTCTGGCCTCCTAACCCAGGTCAAAGAGATTTCTGACTCAGAAAGTACTTCCAGGTAGCAGGAGGAATGAAAAGGATACATTTTGAATACAGGGAAACAAAACACTGTTCACAGAGAGTGAACAATTAATGTAGTTGACATAACCTAGGAAAATAGCAGAGAGAAGGAATACTCATAATACTCACAATTGTATGTGAAATATAGTGTAGATCTATAGAGTAAAGAATGGAGAAAGGGCAACTGCATTTTGATGCAGAAAATCTAGCTGGGACATGGTGAGATGAACTGGACAATGCAAAAAGGGAATTCAGAAACTGGAAAACAAAAAGGATTGAAATCAGAGCAAGGCTGCTAGACAACCAAGATCTCATAGATTAGGCTAAGACTATGGTTATGAACAAAGATTTAAATTATTAAAGTTTGGGCTTGCTAAGGCTTGCAAAGAAAATAAAGGCATAGCTTGGATTAAGGCTACAGCCAGTCAGCCTGGACTTGAAGTCAGGTAACCAGGATAAGCACCTGGAACCTGGGGAAGAGGGATGGAATTGATATATAAAAGCTTAGAAAACAGCATTCCCCAGACAAACAGGCAAATGCTTCTTTGATGCTATAGGAGTTAGTTGAAGGATTCAGCAGTCTTTAACTCCTGCAATTAGCAAACATCCACAAATCAGCATAAAAAGCACTGTCCCTTGTCTTTTTTTGTCTTTTTTTCTTTTTTATCTTTTTTGAGAATTCATTCATTTCTTATATAAGAAGGCAACTTCATCCAATTGAAAGGTTGACTCAAGTGATCAACTAGCTAAGTAGCTACAGTTCATGATCTGAAAAACCATAAATACAATGACGCATGGAAAAATTTCTGCAGTTCTTAGTTGGTTTTATAAAAAGACAAAATGTACAATCTCAAAACTAGTGCTTAAGCTGTTCCTTTTACAAAGTGACTTTAAAGCTTGCTAAAACCAGTGGATTATGTCTCACAAGCTTTCTAAGAATATTGACTTGTGTCTACCTTGAGAAAAGTAGCTCTGTACAGTGACATTCTGTTCAGAAGTTAGAAATCTCATAATTAAGATTGTAATTAAAACCTTTATTGAACTCAGTGTGAATGCATTATAGCACTTAATTGCTTCATCAGGCAGTATTTTTTTTTCCTCTTTGCCTTATTTTGTTCAGAGGATGGTCATTGCTCTGAGTCTGAGTGGTGCTTTTCCTGTCAAGGAAAGCGTTCATCATAGTACTCTGGCTTACTTTCTACCAAAGCAACAAAATTCAGACTGAGAAGGCTGCAACTACAGATCAAAGGAGACATAGAAAATTGCATTACATCTACTGAAGGTTTGTATCTAACAGTAGACTATGTCTGTCACACCTGGCAGCACCTCTGAAGGTACTTAATTTTTGTTAGGTTGAAGCTGCTATATTGACACAAAAGTTAAAGAGATAGTAGCTTGGGTTTTGACAATATTGTGGCCCTGTGCTTGGGATAGTTAATTAGGTTTGCTCCCTTGCAGTAAAACCAAAACTAATTAGTTTAGAACAAGAGCTCTGCTGACTGGATATGCAGTTAGTTCACTCAGTGCCAACTTGAGTGTCAGTGCAAAACTCTACTTTGCACGAGGCAAAATGGAGCCAAATATTTAAACAGTCTTTTGATAGACTGTTAGTAATTTTATATCTCTGATTTTCTGATTGAATAATTTGTGAGAGATAGACTGGGAATTCACATTAGCCAGTGTTGGAATTTGAGTCTGTTCAATTCCATCTCACGTAAACTACATTGGAAAATCAGATGTTTGGCATCTTGGAGTATATAGACCAAATTTTGATAGATGTTGTGATGACCATACCACTAAACTTGAGTATTGCAAAAAATATATCAGCAGTTGTTCATGAAAGGGTTAGCTACAGAAATGAATGTTACAGAAAATTTTAAGCTTAAATTAATCTTTCTATTAAAAGAGTAAATTTGGATCTAGTGTAGCAAAAAGGGCTCAAAATCACAGACTTACTTGGTGAGTGCTACTCATCCTAGACCTAAAAAGGCAGAGAGAAATAGCATGTGATTATGCAATTAAAGAAATATCATTATACACTCATACACAAGGAAACTGGAGAAAGAGTACACACTCAGATATTTCTTTTTGTTAGTACAAGAGTATTTAGTTTTGGAACCTTACTATGGAACCTTACTTTCTTGTGGTAAGGAAGCATACAAGTTCTGTAAAAAGAAGAAAAGTAATATCGATTTACAAGGCAGCAAAACCTATAAAATTATTATTACCAGAAAGTTGTTTTATTCAGCCTCAAGAAGAGGAAACCGAGGGAGAACTAATTACAGTCTACATCTTTCTCATGAGAGGAGGGCAGGCACTGATCTCTTCTCTGTTGTGACCAGTGACAGTACTGAAGGCAACGGCCTTAAGTTGTTTCAGAGGAGGTTTAGGTTGGATGTCAGGAAAAGGTTTTTCACCCCAGAGGGTGGTTGGGCATTGGAACAGGCTCCCCAGGGAAGTGGTCACAGCACCAAGCCTGACAGAGTTCAGGAAGCATTTGGACAATACTCTCAGGTACTGGTGTGATTCTTGGGGACGGAGCTTTGCAGGGCCAGGAGCTGGACCCTTGTGGGTCCCCTTCCAGCACAGAATATCCTGTGATTCTATGATTTCATGAGCTGTACTTAACTATGTTCATTCAGGGAAGCCACAACAGTTTTTTATTTTATAGTCTAGAGAAAAGACTTTTTACTGATTTATATTTTGCTTTCCTCAGAAGTCCATAGACAGATAGAGATACAAGTATATTTTCTTACAGTTCTGTGCCTCACAGTTCGACTTAAGACAGCAGAATGGGAACACAGAAATGACTGACAAAGTACTGGGATTTTTTTTTTCCAGAAATAGATCACAATGTCCCTCAAAGAACTGTACTGATTTTCTTACAAAGAACTATGCTATTGCTTTTGACATTTATTGTATTGAAATTTTCAGTTTTATGCAATTTTGTTAATTTGGCAGTTTTGAGTCTGATCAGTATTTGTTGTAACCTTTCCAGAATAGCTGACAAGCTGAATTCACCAAATATTTTACATTATAATATAGGAAATATTTACATGAAAACACAACGATTTCTGTTGACAGTTTGATATACTAGAGTGATACTATGGTTTAGCGTAGGAGAAGTCAGCTCAAAACTGTGATTTTTCTGATTTTCTTTTAGATAGAATTTTTTCTGGATCACATAATGTATTTAAGAGGGTACTTTCATAACTGGAAAAGGTTATGGGAACTGGGATAATTTTCTAGATACCTTTTTTATTCTTTCAAGGAAACGATTTTTGTGTACCATTATTAATAGGTTGGGGGGTTTATATTTATAAAAATGTGACTAGTGAGCAGCTAAATAGAATACCTTCTCCTGATCTGAAAACCAAAGTTATCAAAGGGTCAGTGCATCCCTAATTATAATGATGCAGTTAACACTACACTAATTGAAAGATTGTGTCAGCATTTCCATTATAAAGCCATGTTTTTCATGGGTTGTATCTCAGCTGTAAAGATTCAATCTGGGCTAAAACATGTCAAAAAAATTCATACTGAATGCCTTCAAAATAAATAAATAAAATTCATACTGCTTCATACTGAATGCCTTCAAACTCCCAATTAAACAAGTGAGATTTCCAGGCACTAACTATTTCAAAAAAATAAGGCCAGACTTTACATTAGTAATTTTACTATGCCATTATAGACGTTATAGATTATAAATATATAAATATATCATATGTAGATATAAACATTATAGCTTGCTATGCAAGTAACTATTTTTGTAAATGCTTTAAAATTTTCCTTTTTTTTTTCAGATTGCAAGCTCACTTGAAAAATATCCCCCAAATCAGATAATTTTACTGTTTTGTCCTCATATCTGCTCCAGGAAGTAAAACATTCAGTGAAATATAAATATGTTAATTTGCAGTGATTTTGATGTAATATTTGATAGAGATATTTTATACTGTATAGACACAAACTTGTAAAACAATAAAAGATACAGTAACTTCAACATGCTTCACAACACAGGCTAAAGAATAAAATAATTTTCTTACTAAAAAAAGGGTGAAAAACTGTAGGGGAAAATTACATTTAAGCTATAAAGAAATATTAAATATGAAGTGTAAAATAAGTGGCTAAAACCACTTCAGAATATTCATTTAAAAGCACATAGAAAACATCCTTAATTAAAAGCAAAAAAAAAAATCAAAATACCAATTTTCTTGAGATGTGTACTTCTATTAAAAAACAGCAAAGAAAAAATATCAACTAATTTAATTCTGAGGAAACTATGATTACATGGCTGCAAAGAGGAGAATCAAAGTAATAGTAAATGTAGTAAAATCTTTCCTTGCTTGAAACCTAAAGAACCCCAAAAAACCAAATAGCAACGATAAAAACATGTACTATTTGCAGACAAATGAACGAATTTGCATTTTAAATACTTTGGAATGTCAGAAACACTCTATGACACATCAAGCAAACACTTAATTAAAGGCCTCAACATTTCTTCAATTTATGAGATTGGCAAGCCAATTAATTACAGTCATATTCAGCATGAGTGTGACACTCAGAGAGATTTTTCTGCGAATTGCCAGAGACATGAGACCTCATGACCTCTGAAAATGGCAGAGCAGGCTGGTCAGCACCTACATAGCATGGTGGGATATAATCCATGTATGACATTGTTATGCAATGTAATCCCTCTTAGCCATGCCCAGACATGCATATCTGAGTTGCGTCTTCATTTCCAACAAGAAAGGACAATGTAAAACATCAAGAAAAGGAAGCAAGGTGCCCAGCTTAGGACAGTTCAGGTAAATGAGACAAACTGTTCCTTCCTGGTTTCCTTCCTCCATACTCTCTGCTGATTGTTATGACTTGGAAGATTTTGTTGTGTTTTTGACTGTTACCAATTTTACTGGTGCAAGCACTTGTTATTTTTCAGTTAGCTTTCTCGATATTTATTCTTTGACCCCAGTGCTGTGATGACTTGCATCTGTGTTAGCCTTTAATTCAATATCAGGTTTCTCATTTCTGTTAAGCCTATTGGAGAAGTGGCTTTTCATTTAATTTACCAAGTTATTTCCCTTTGTGTCTTTTTAATTTAAGTATATTCCAATTCTGATTCTCTCATGTTTTCAAATCAGTAGTAGAGATTCATCCTTAATTCTCTATGCCATCTTGCCTTTGCCTTTTGGCACATGATAGCTGAACATTATTGTCTGGATGATATATAGGTGGTTATTCAAGCTTGAGGACAATGCCACAAATAATATTTTGCAAAAGGAATCAGAAGATGCTAGTAGCCATTCTCATCCTCAGATCACCCCAAATTTGGGATGAAATTTATTGAAATTGTCTGG
>VWZV01012202.1:14062-42188 GCA_013397155.1 Irena cyanogastra | reverse complement strand
CACAACTGGTTTGGTATAACATAGAGAACTCCTCTGCTGCTTTGTAATTTGTTAATGTTACAAATATCCCAAACTGTGCCATGTGAAATTTTCATATCATCTACAGTCACACCCCTTTTTTCCTAAGTAACTCTATATTTTACAAATAATTTTGCTTCTATCAATATTTCTTCACAGAGATAAATAAAATTATACATCTGTGTTTCCACACATACATAAAAACCTGGTCAGTTGCAAAATTTTTGGAAATCATTGTGAAATACCACAAATCTCTTAAAAGATGCAAAGACTAAAAAAATTAGCGATGCCTGTTGATTTCAATGCCTATGATACATCACAATGACTTGTTCAAGGCTCCAAAAACCACTGGTAATCAATCATTTCCCACAGCAGCACAAGTGCAGGCTACAGCAAAAGTATTAGGCATGGAACCTGGCACCTTAGGAACAACAGGCTCAATGCCAGAGTAAGTAGAGCTGCCATACTCTGTTTAGTAGCTATATTTAAATCCATATAAATGTTGGTCTTCCATTCCTCTCAACACAGGAAGTAATCTAAGAAGCTAAAACTTATAGACTGCCACAAACAGATCATATTCTCATCACTTTAAAAAGAAAAAAATCAAGCTTGCTATAATGACATTTTAATTAAATCTTACAGAACCTATTTTATCGCATAACATTTTCATGTCACTTCACAGAAGCAATATATTTTCCCATTTGCTACACAGTTTCTCCCACACCCACTGTACATTGTGATACCAACCTAATTTTGGATCAGAGCCTGCATGCATGCATACACTTAACTATATTCACATAACTCATGTCATTGATGCAAGTGCGCTCAGAGTGAAGTTAAGCAAATGCACAAGTGTTCCAAGATCCAAATTCTCCTGTTGAAAAAGCCTTGGAGCTAGGACTTTGACTGATATAGCTGAAATTCCATGCAGTGGTCTTTTATGAAAACAACAGATTGTCTTTTTAAGAAGCTTACATTCTCTGCTACAGAAACTGGTATAAAAACCTATCACAACACAATTCTAAAACTGATAACTCTCCCACTGAGCAGCAATGAGAATATAGTGGAGCAGAGAGCTCAGAAGACAGAAGATTATGAAAATCTCTTCATTCTTTGTGATGTACCTTGATAACAGAACTCCTTGAAATAAATATAATGAGATCACACACATCTTGCATTATTTTGAGTACAATATACAGAATCATAGGAAAGAATGTCTTTTACCCCAAAATACTTTCAAATAAAGTATCTTCATTATGAAAAGAGAACTAAAATTTATCTTTCCTCAGAGAACTGGGCTGAACCTGCAAGTAAACAGAGTAGAAAAGGAAATCCTTTATTTATTATCTTAGTGTTTAAAATAAATCAGACCACAAAAAAAGTTTTGTGGTATTTGTTATCAAGTTTTGAAAACAAAACTACAAGGGTTATCTATATTATGATGCAGAAGGGAAACTAAAGGTTGCCTAGGAGAAGTATTGTTCAATGATGACAAAGTATTCACAAAGTGCTGCCCACAATGCCACCAACAAAACACGTTTTGAAACTTGAAACACCTTCCTATTTCCCCTGACATCACTGACAAATTCTAATTCTACAGCTAAAGTTCTAAATGTAGATTAACTAAAATAATTATTGAGGAACTGGACAGAAAAAGGCTACAATGTTAAATCATATATAGCCTATAGGATTATGCATCTTTAGTACACTTGCCATGCAAATATCTCCTGAAAACCTTTTCTAAATTTACAAGCGTACAAGTTACAGAACTCTACTAGTGTTTTCAAATCTTCTCCAAAATGACCTTTACAATAGATCTCCTGCCATTTAACAGGGGCAAATGGCTTGCACTTCTGACACACGTTCCAGTTACAAGATTAAGATCTTTTACAAACCAAACACACAATATCAGTTTCTAATAGGTAATATAATGCAATGGTTCATTGTAAGAAAAAGCAGCAGCAGGCATGATTCCTGCGTCTCATAGGCAATCTGGCTCCTTTCTTCTGCAAAGTGTAGAAAGAAAACTACATGATTTGCTCTAATTCTGGACTATTCAAATTTAAGAGGCTGCAGTTTCCCATGTTGTATTGTTGGATATGTGCGTGCTCCTGCTCACTGGAATTCGGAAACAAAGTATTCATTATTAAATGTGGGAAAAAGCAAATGTGAAAGCATGAACAACAGCTAGCATGTTCACTACTGTCATCAAAAGAATGTTCCCATCAGCAGAAGCTCCAACAGCTTTAATTGCTGTTTCTGATATTTACAAAGGCAACACAATAAAATAAAAGATTCTAGCAGAAAATAAAAGCAAGTTCATTGTGCTGACAAAGTAAAAAATTGTTTAACAGCTGCATTTTTCCTAATTGAAAATACTCAGAATTTAATTTTTATTGAGTAGAAGGCCAATACACCTAATTCAAAGATTCTAGAATACGCTTCAGAAATTATCTCACATGGAAAAAAACCATTCTACATTTTAAGTGTATGAAGTGACTATTTTGGCGAAGTAAAATATTGATGAAACTAGGTATCTATATTATAGCAGTGACCTTGTTTTTTACCTTAAAGTAAAAGAAGCATTCCCAAATTTTGAGCATTAGTGTTTTATTACCATTCTTTTTTATTCTTAATTTTTTTTGTAAAATGCCTACAACAATTGTTTACCAAATTTTTAATAGTTTGAATAATAAAATATAGTATTTATCTCTTTAGTCTTTTCTGCATCACTATTTATGAAAGAAAAGTGGATGTGTTTAAAAAGCTTCAATTATTATGCAAAAAATATCTTGAAGTCACACAGAAATATACTAAAGCAGAACAGTGAGTACAATGTTATGTTCCCCTAGGCACAAGGGCTCATTTTGCTGCCAGAAACAATCTAAACCATATTTCTAGGCAGGCTTTGTAGTCAAACATGAAGAGGTTTAGCTAAAGAAAATGCATTACAAAGGAGGAAAGACAACAGAGACCAAGGTGCACTAGCTATAATTGCGAAATTATTTAAAAAGTAAATTCAACGAATTTAAAATTAAGACCTTTGGCAAATAACAAAGACAAAATTAATATACAATTCAGTTAAAAATACGTTTATCTCACAGCAGAAATGATAACAAAACTGATGTCATAATACTTATTAGAATTACACTTCACTGTGGAGTCTATTAATATTTTCTACAAAGTGCTCACAAAAGTGGCTCCTTTTACACGTTGTTCATAATGGTGTATTATTTTTCCCAATTTTCAGTAATGCCTTGAAAGCCTCAAACTAAAATTAGTTCTCCTTCTGAAACAGTTTTTTTCCTGCAGTAATTTGTCGTTATGGGATTGGCTGTTAAGGGCTGAATACTAACAGATACTTAAGTTTTTCCACAGGCTTACAAGCACCAAATAGTGAGAAAAAGTACAATACTACAGCCATAGCAATCTTGAAGGCATGCCTTTATTATTATGCAGTTAAATGATGCTAACAGCTATGTTCTGAAAGACTGACTGGTTCTCCATATTTATAACTTCTCAAAAATTTAGCTTATTTTATCATGTAATGAATAATCTATAGCCAAAAGATATTAATGCTTTTGCAAAAATTAGACTATTTTCCTTCTAAATATACATTAGTTTATATACCAAAACTCAAGGCAAGCTGCTGCAAACCTTATCCCTTGCAAAGTGTGACAAGTTTGTCTACAATGGATTGGAAATACTATTTACTACAACACTGCCTGAAACTGTGAGGCTTTAACCAAATCTAAAACATCTACATAAGAACAGGAACAGAGCTACTGAACAGATAAAAGTAAAATCTTGATTCTTATATCAAATGTTATGCATTTTAATATGATTTTCCCCCTGATTTATGTAAAGCTTTGTGGTTTTCATTTTCCCTAGCCTGTCACATTGTAGTGATGTATGGTACATTTTAGCATTAAGTTTTCCATGAGCAATAAAATCAGTGCCCCCAAAGAAATATCAATATATTATCAGTCTTCCCCACCATGCCACATTCCCAAATTTTCCTTTATTCAGCCTATTTGGTTTTGTTTCACATAGTTGATATCCTTTTCACAGTCTCCCACAAAAATATTTAATGTTTTATTTTTGAAAGAAATCCAAAACTAGAAATTGACAGGATGAAATACAATGTACTTTCCAAGGCAAAATGAGGCCATCATGGAAGAAAAACACTGAGGTATTTTATCTGTTTGGAACAATAAAATTTGAAAAAAAAACTAAAAAAAAAGAGAGGGAAGAGGGGAAGGCATGATCTATTGAAAGACATGCAGGAAATGTTGCTTAAGAGACATGAAATTTGAAATATCAATAGAATAATGTTGCATAACAATTTCTGCACTTCCATCATCAAAGTGCAGAAAGACATAAGAAGAGCTATAAAAAGATGACTGCAACAATAGAAGAAAGATCATGATACACTCTCTTCAACAAAATACTAATACTTGTAGAGTCTCAGGAAGAAAAAAAATCATTTTAACTATAAAATAATAAAATGAAAAGCAGAAGAGTGATGACAAATACAAAGAAAAATATTGTCTGTTTTGACCTTAGTTCAGCTCACATGAAAGTCTGCAACATTCAAACTACCAGAGTTCCTATTCCTGTTCTGCTCTTCCTACATAATCATAAATTAACAGAATTAATTCCAACAAACTAATAATGATTCCTTTAAAATTTTTGACCAAGATAATCTCCACATGATTAGAAGTCATTCATTAGGTGTGTTTTTCATATGGGAAAAAACCTAAACCCAGGACATTTAAAACTCAAGCACTTACAGGTTAGCAAGATTTTAAATCATCCACTTTACAGCAGAAACATAACAAAGAGATGCTACCTCCTAACAAACCAGTACTGTTCATATGGTTTTCTACTACAGTTGTGTTCTACAGTGCAGCTGTTTTACTCAGGTTGCACACGTGCTTCACTAAACCACATTGACTGAGCACCTTGAGGTTTCAAGATGAAAAATGCCACACAAATATACTACTTCCATTCGTTCACTTGACACAAGTGTGTTTGATCTGTCCTACGGGCAAGTTCTGAAATTTGGCTAAATATGTACGTTGTTATTTGAATGCAACACCTACATGAGAATATGATGGCTCACTCCAAATTGGGACAAAACAGCACAACTAGAAAGCATGCATATATCTTTAAAGGAAAAGAACATTTGCAGCCTACTTGCCTTATTCTCCAGGTGTAGTTTTAAAAAATGAAGGTAGGCCACAGGTGCAAATGCATCAGCCGAATGCATGACGACCTCAGCTGAATCCCTGAAATACAAATTTTTTATCATCAAATAGTATAGTATATATATTAGAGACTATATCAAATTGTATATATTGATAGAGACAACACTTAGTCACTGTATAACACAAGATCTAAGGTAACTCATTGAAAATCTATTAACTTCTCATCAATGTTTTCACATAAATTAAGAAAAAGTATTTTGTTATATAAAATCATATTATTGAACAATACATTACCTTCAAGAATTTTCAATTTTCAAAAGGAATAAACTATACTTCCTGTGTGAGCTGGCACAGGAGATGCAGCAACAACCATAAAACCACAGAAGAAACACAACGAGTAAGCCTGGTTTTGTTACCTTGCCACCTGGGACCCCTGAAGCTGCATTCAGGCAGGGGCACAAAAGAAGTGACACAGGCACTGCAGAGACTTGCTCCATGCTAGAGCATCACCAAACCTGCATCTCAGGGATTTGCAGAGGTGCAACATCCCACTGTACTCTGATCTTTCCCACAGCCAGGCAGGAATCTCAAGGGTGTTCAATGGGGCCCCATAGTCTATCACAGGCCTATGTTATCTAAACACAGATGCTCTACTCATCCAACACATGAAGCCAAAAACAATTACTATGATACATATGTTTTTGACACCCCAGCTGCAAGTCACTTGAGAGTATTTACAATCCTCTTTGCCAATCTTCCACTATTTTCCCATACTTCCAGACCAATACTAAGAGAATTAGTTAGCTGTAGTCTATGAAAGTATAAACTACACTGTTTTTTAGATCCCAGAGACTAATATGTAAAGCAATCTTTAAATTTCATCAACAGGAAATTTTTCAAAAGGCCATTGTTTTGATTAATGCTCGAAGGATTAGTTTCTGAAGTATTAACAATATACAGTATTGCACACTGAGAAATTGACTCATCCAGCCATCTTGCATCTGATAGTGGAGACTACTAGACACAACTTTTTAATGCCAAATGTGTTGGTAACAATGTTAAACTTCCTGTGTGCTGATTCAAATTAGTTAATTTTAGTTTTCATTTTTACAGACACAATCTGTCACATATTGATTCACAAGAGGCAGTATCTGTTATATCCATCTGCACAGTTTTACTACTTAAGAAAGAGGTACCTCTAAGAATCAAACATCAGAAGGTGAGAAACTCAAGGAAAACAGAGGAGAAATTCAGATGCAGTACAAGAAAATCTGAAAATTGTTGAAAGGCTAAGGATACACGTAATTTTCTGGAAATCATGGTGCTCTTGGTACCTTCATAATATTCAAAGAGATGATATGGATAGATTTCTAGTAATACCACATAAAACCAATGCAAACTTAAAGCAGTTGAAGCTTTGGCCAGATACCAGTTCCTCAACAAAAGTGCAAAATTAACAGAAATATCTGTTCTATAAAATGTATTTTGGGGTTTAAAAATAACAAAACATCACAAAATAATGATAAATATTAACATAAGAAGATCCACTTCAAGCAAATTTTAAAGTATTTTGATAAGTAGGCCTCATTTTCATTCTTGAGAGTAATTATCAAGATTCTTTATGATTAAAATTTGTTTAAGACAGAAGTCACTTTATACATAGTTCCTTAAGATTAAAATCATTCTTTTCAAATGACAATGGTGTCTTCTAATCCTAACAGAAATAGATAGAAAAAAATAGGTGGAAAGCAGAATAGCTCTGTTTACATCCAATTAGTCTCCAATTAAGAAAACCAATGAAGTCCTGAACTTGACATGTCATATCGAGCTTGGAAAATAGTAAAGAAAACCCCAACCAACTCAAAACACAGGAAAAGCAGAGATTTAAAATAAAAAACCAGTGATTTGTGAGACCCCAATAAATTATATTAGGCCATTTCACACTAAAAGCCTGAATTTTGAGTAGGAACTTGACTACGTAAGATGATTCATGTTTGATTGTAATGGAATTTTGTTAAGGAAATTTTCAGAAGACTGAAAAAAATGAAGAATAGTTGAAAAATTATCTCAATCAGCTATTTGTTTTGAAATCAAAATCATCTGATCTCTCAAGAGTTCTTGAAGATCTAGAAAGCATCCAATCATTTTAAAATATTCTGTAATACTTTCTCAGGACAAATATATCAAGCTAGAACAAGACTGAGAGAACAACAAATGCTTCTCAGAACATGACTATTTTTTCATGTTTATAGGAATTATAATTTTATAATTTTTCTTTTAACTCCAAACCTAGAATTACAAGCCTAAACACAGAGCTAATAGTAAGGTATATAAAGGAAAAATGGTACTTCTCAAATATTTCAAACGTGACAATTTACTCTGCAAAAGATCAAACTATTCTGTGTTCCACAAACAAACAGGCCTTTATCACAAGAGTAGATATTAGATGGTATTCAAATAGATGAGAAATAGATCTTTAAAATTTCAAGAAACGTTGATAAATTGTATTTTAAATATCAGTATAAGAATGACAGGAAATGCTTGGTACATTTCAAACACTGAGAGTGAGAAAGCTGACAACTGGATTACAATAGACTTCCTGGAAAAACCAGATAAACACCAATCTGACTCTTGTTTAGTATTTGGGTTGTAAGATTTTGCTTTCACTACTAGATATTGTTTATTTTCAAATATATGTTTCACTCAATCTGCCATGGTTCCTTTGTGAGGCACATTTTTTAATGAAGACAGAGAAAAATGGCAAGAATTCAACTTAACATTCAGAAGCAATATTCGTCATATAGTCTTACATTAAAGAGACTCCCATTTCTCCATAGTAAGCAACATTCAAGGTTGTATTTTACTTTTTCCTGAGCCAGTATATTTCTTTATTTTGCAAGGATATACTGCAGAAACATATTTTGCCAAGTTCAAGAGGGAAAAAAAATCATTTACCAGTGAAAACACTACCTGCAAGTAGTGTTATAAATGAAAGGCATACTAGATTTTCTCCTGTTGTTTTAGGTTTAGGGAGCAAGGTTTTGGTGCCAGCAGTTAGTGTTCAGAGGTGGTCTCTATGGCATGAGACCAAGGGATGCTGAGCTCATCAGCAACACTGGTGGTGTCTCAGTGACAAAATATTTTAAAACTATGCTGCAACAAGAGTGAGAAAAACATGGTAGAGACAGCTCTCTAAACACTAAGGACAGTGAAGAAGGAGTGAGTGGAGGTGCTTCAAATGCCAGAAGAGATTCTATATAGCCTGTGGAAAAAACCGTGGTGAAGCAGGCTGCTCCCCTACAGGCCAGGAAGGACACATCAGAGCAGATACACACACTGCCCTCCGTGCAGAAACGCACACAGAAACAGTTTTTTCTGAGTCCCGTGGAAGACCCATGAGGAGCAGTCTGTTCCTGAAGGACCATACCCGATGGAAAGCACATGCACTGCAGCAGTTCTTGAAGAACTTGCCCGGCGGGAAGGATACACATTGTAACAGTTCATGATGGAGCCATAGAAAAGACCCAGGCAGGAGCAGGGGAAAAGTGTGACGAGAAGAGGGCAGCAAAGACAGTGTTACAAGCTGGCCAGTTTCATCCTCCACCTCCTTGCACTGCTTATAGGGGAGATGGTAGAAAAGTCAGGAATGAGGAAGTGAAGTTAAGCCTGGGAAGAACAAGCAGAGGAGAGAACGTGTATTTACTTCCCACTATTTTACTTTTTTTTTTAAATTGAATTTGGCAATAAATTAAATTAATTTTCCCCAATTGAATGTGGTTGCTCATGTCAGAAAGCCATCCCATTGCTCTCTTTTTGATCTACAAATCTTTTCATCTTATTTTCTCTCCCTGTCTTCCTAAAGAAGGAGAGTGAGAGTAGCTTGGTGGGAACCTGGCAGCCAACCAAGGTTAATCCATCATACCTGTTTTGAAGGCAAAAGTATTCTTCAATGTCTTCCTCCAAAACTTAACTCAGGAAATGTTCAGGATGTTTGGAGTTGTTCAGGAATTTAGGGATCTTGAAAATCCTGACAGGTTTTAACCTCTAAGTTGTAATGCTTACAACTCCATTTAAGCTTTAGAAATTGTATCAGGATGCAGTCCTGCTTTAGGACTGGTACTCTCAAATTCAGTGCTCGCACTGAGACCTCTCTGAAACCACAAACTTCTGTCTTTCACTGACCTCTGCCCCTGTTTTCCCCTCCCCAAATAAAGACAACTCAGCCAGACCATCTCTGCTTCAGCTTTTCCTAGTTACTTTAACTGTCTTTTTTCATTGATAGCTAGATATACATTTAGAATATATAATAATATATACATTTAGAATATATTATAATATATTTCTACTTAAACTGCTCTTTGGTTAATCCCAAACCAAGGGCACAATCAACCAGTATTTCAGTAGACATCTGCCAGATTAGCTGCCAATGCTTTAACCACTTTGTCTATTGATCTTCTCCCAAATGCCATGCAGTGAAATGGAGCTAACAGTTCTTGGATCTCTATTCCTTACACAGACAGATGCCAGTCTTATAGAAAAGTGAAAGAAATGGACCTGCACTATGAAAGCCTTAATTGTGTCTATATGCTCCATGATCTGGACCTGCACTAAAATGACTGAGAATTAATCACCAATACATGATTACTGGTTTGTTTACTTGCTTCAGAAAAACACCAGCAGTCAAAATATTTTACTTTAAGCAAGCAGGCCTAGCTACTTAACAGAATTATAAGAAACAAGACACAAATATTTTCCACAGCTCACTACACAGATTTTTGCAATTAATGTCAAAGGAATAAACTATTCAGTGAGATGGATTCATACAAAGTTTGCATTTAAAATATCCTCTAGTAATTGAAGAAAAGTGTTTATTGTTATCATTCTAAGCTACTAAACTCACACACACACACATACACCATTTAATGGAACCCACTGGCTACTAATGTGGCACTTTATCAAATTTAACTCTAATGAAAGATAAATGTTACAGGCAATTCACACTTCATGAAAGGATAAAAGTGTCAGTGTATAGGTACCAGTTTTACTGCAGGCCATAATCAGCAAGTAAACGAAAGCGCAAATGTCTAAAAAGTTTATAGCCCTCTACGAACGCCTCATCGTGTCAGGTATTGATTTAGGCTTCCAGAGGACTTTGCCAGTGTTAAACAACATGACTGTCTGTGAACTGAAAGAACACGTTTTACCTCTGCAAATGCCATGTGCTACCTCTTACCACCTCTAGTTGTCTCAAACTAAATTTTAAGATGTTCCCATTGCTTTAATGTAAGGAAATAGAAGAAATTGCTCCTTACACAACTATTTTCTTCTTAAACAGAGGGCAGTCCAAAGTGAATGTTTCATATTCTCCTCCTTCTCCACAAACATGGACTCCGTATTTCTCAGAGAGCTATCACAAAAGAGAAATTGAAACAAGTAAGTATTACACTAAAGAAGTTTATGAAATACATTTTACTGAAAATGTCAAAAAGAGTGCATACTGCTTGCTGGCTGGGGTTAAACCATGACATGGACTTTCTAAAAGACTACATATTACAAGGCTGAAAAAACACAAACATCATAGAGTCAGGTCTTGATATCTTTGAATGCCTATTATAATGATTAAAAATTACCAGTGTGTTGTATTTTAAGTAGAACTGGCACTGTAATATTTAGATGAATAAATTGATTCCTAGTTCTTCTTTCTCAGTGACCATGAAAGGTTGTTCAGACTCCCAGACTCCCATTCTTTCTTTAGAAAGGAAATCTATCTATTTCACCTGTAGGAGAAACTTTTACTCTGAGACAACACAAGAAGTAATGCTTCACATAGAAGTATACAATGAACATATTTTTTGACAACAGATTCAGAAATTGTTTATGTAAATACTCTTTCAAAAAAATCTAACAGAACAAATGAGAATTTTTAAAGTAAAAAGCAAAAAGCTAAAGCAAGATCTAAAGAGAAACATGTTGTTTCTTTTATAAATTGTACTTAATATACTTTCTAAATCAATATATATGTATGAATATTCCTGTAGCTCCGGATATCTCACTTAAACGTATAACTAGATGTGTCCTGGGGTGATTTTATGATGCTTGTATCTCAATTCGTTTGCTTAGCCCAGAAATAAGTTTTTCACCTTTAAGACTGGTTCTGAGAGTGAAGGTGGGGGAAGAGAAGAAGCGCGGAGTTTGTTATCTGGGACTGCACTCGCTCCCCCACATCCTGCTTCTGGGCTGTGTTGTCTGCAGATGGACAGACGGCAGGACAGAGTTCTCCTTTGCTTTTAGTTAGTTTAGCTAGCTGACGCAGAGAAGTTCCCTGGACTGTGGATTTTCTTTCTCTTTGGACCTGTTTAACCCTGCTCTGGACTGAACACCCAGAAGAGCAGTGGCAGCTTGCACCTGTGGCCGCCAGGCCGGACCTGGGCCGCGGCATTTCCAGCACCAAAACGACTGGTAACAGACTGAGTGAGCAGAGCTACAGCCCATGAAAGGGACTTCCTGAGTTTGTCATCTCTTCAGAGCAGCAAGAGGTTTTATTGTTTAATATTGTTCATTTTTTTTGTGCTGGTGAATGCTTTGCTTGTTAAATAAACAGGATTTTTTCCACTTTTCTCCAAGGAAATCTTCTCCCAAACCAGTCGGGGGAGGGGCTGCTTGAATTTGCTTTCTAGAAGAACCTCTTCTGAGGTTTTCTCCCAAATTTGCCCTAAACCAGGACAACTGAAACATTCAAGATATGAGACATGACTATCTTAATTAATTCCTGCTTTACAAATGAGCAGCTGTGGAGCATGAACCAAAGTTCTTTTGCTGGAGTAAGGAGTGCATAACTGCTTAGTAGCTCACTGTACCACTGTTTCAATGTACTGTATCGATAGATTGTAATCAAGCACCAGATCTGAGCATGGGGACACTCCCTCTTTGTCTGCAGGAGAAATTCATGTCCTCAGCAGCAGATTGCATCAGCTTCTAAAGTGTCACTGCAGTGATTCAAGCCAAGCCCTGTCCAGGTTTTCTAACATTAAGCAAGCACTAACATTCTGCTTTAAGTGACTCATAAGAACTTGAACTGCAGTCCGCAACTCAATTGCAAACACAAACTTTACCTTTGGCAATATTTCTTTAACCCCTTTATGCCTTTCCTTAGAGGAACAGAAGCCCACCCATGATGCCTCTGCAGTTAAAGTAGAACTACAGTTCCCCAGAACATCAGAGGGCTAGAAAAAGTCTACCTGAAGGCTAGGATAATTCCAAATCTGATTTTGAAGCAAACATAAGACTAGGATATTTATACATCGCAGATTACATTTTTTATATGGTTACCAGAATATTTGTCTAGCAAGTCTATTACATATATTCAAATGACACTGTATTTTTACTATTGAAGCTGAATGTAGTTCGTGTTACTTCACAGCTCCCTTTCAAAGCTTCTTATTTAAAAACATCACAGAGTGTTTATAACTTCAGTTACTTAAACCAAAGGTCCGAATCATCTTCAGCTGTTATTTTGCAGAAAAGGAAACTGCTCTGAGAAAACAACACCTCGGTAATGCTCTATGTGAATATTTAGTTGTCTGGTGCTGTAAAATCTGAATCTTTTTTGGAACATATATGAAATAATTTTTCAGTATCTTGTTATGAGAGTTTTTAATTTTTCCTTTCACATTTTCTTTCAAAGAAAAGGAGCAAAAGAGAACCTTTAATCAAGGGCTCATTAAAAAATTACATTCCTGACATAAAAGAGAACTCCATCTGTCAACAATGGCAATAAGGTTTCTATAGGACAAATACACCAGGAATAATTAATGTTGATGCAACAAAAATGGACAGCCTACAAAACAGTCAAAATCTTTTACTCTTGCTCTATTTGAAAAAAAAACCAAACAAAAACAACCAAACAAAACCCCTAAAGAAAAATATAAAAACATGGAGCGACCATTTACAAGACACTTTCAAAACTGGTAGCTCTGCTTGTAAACAGTGTCTAGAATAATTACTGGCAATTAACATTGAATACTCAGAAGATGTAAGACTATTTCCTATCTTTATTGTGAGAAGTTCTCATTTTCAATGTCAATGGCTTCAAAATCATTCTTAACACCAATTATACAATGTGCTAAAGGGTTTTCAGTTCTTCACAAATGTCAACAGGACCAGAAAATATTTAGCAGCTCACAGAACAGATCCTGAATGTTCATATAACAAAGTCAGCAATATTTTTTAAATGTCATCAATAGCATGAGAATTTTGCCTTTTAATCATTTAGAATACTAACATTAATTGAAGACCAATTATTTGGGTTTGCAAATTGGATGCTACATTAAAACCAATACAACAGCATGGACTCTAAATGTTATGATTGCTAAATCTGCCTTCTAGTTCAGATGAGCCAGAAAACTGGAAATTTACAAATCAAACATAACTAATTGCAAGCAATGCAAGTCTCCTTCAAACTCCAAAAGAAATCTATGATGAAACCATCTTTCACACCACACAAAGTTTATCTTAAGTACACAATTAGATACAGGGTATAATATAAATGAGACACATATAAATGACAAGTCCAAACATTACATGAAGTCTCTTCCTACCTTTGGAATGAAACACAAGTATTAAAGCTTCCTTCTTTAACTCTCGTAATCAAAGATAAATATTTGAATTTAAGTGCTTCCTTTTCCAAGTGAAGACTTCGTTCCCAGACAGAAATTGTGAGACTTAATAAACTCTCATATTTACAGAAATGCTCTTTGCATCAAGATGTTCACAGCAACTTTTGAGGCAAGCATACGAATACACATTTTCCTATTGCCTATTGGCAGAGTCAGAATTAGACAAATATAACCATAAAGTCCATTTGCCATTCTATTAACAAATTCAAAGGAGACTAGGATCACAGCCTGATGCATAAGTTGACAGAAAATTCTTTAGTGCAAAAAGCTGAGATTCCTATTACAGAGAAAATATTGGGACATGAAGGCAATTCAATAATTTAGCAATTATCTAGCAACCACTCCTCAAAAATTAATCAAAGAACTATAAATTATAAAAAAGCAATAATTCAAAAACTTGCCACTCTGCAATGCTTGTGTCCTGAACCAGTAATATTCACCCCTGCTAAAAGTATGGGTAGCAGATCATCACTGCACTCCTAAGTTTAACATTCTGAAAGTAATGTGAAAAAATTGCAAAAAGTTTTTCCCACTCACTATTTCTGCATTTTTATGCTGCTACTGCAGAAAAACCAGCTCACCTTTATGTCAGTAATTATTATAGCTTCTACTGTACACATAAAATAATCAGAAGACTGAAAGTAAATCAGAAGACCGAAAATTTAGGTGATAATATGTTTTCAAAGTCAAATAACTGAGTGGGGGAAATCAGAGCTGGGTTGTGGGTTTATTTGTTGGGGATTTTTTCTAATCAACACTGTTATAATGCCTCAACCAGAGATTTTTGCTAAAAAGAGAATAACTAGATCATGTGCATTATAGTAATACAAGTTGAGTTGAGTCTTATTGACTGTTCCTTAAGGTAAACATTTAGTAAAAAAAAAAGAAAGTAAGAAGTGAGTTCTATTTCCAGATTTATAGTACCAGAGAAATTGAACTTTGTGAGTACACACTAAAAGTAAAAGATACTCCCCACAAATCCCAAATTACTCAACATATATGACATTTTTTGTCTCTTTATGAAAGACATTTGCATTTTTCTGGGCACCAGAATTATTCAGATATAAAGTGATTTTCAACAAAACTGAAGAACATATAGAACACTTAATTAAATCCAAACAGAACTGCAAAAATTTTCACAAACTTGCATATCCCACTAGGAAAAATGCTGTAGTGAAATACCCTGCACTTAGCTGAATAAACAACTACGGTAAAGTAATATCAGATGTCAACATAGAACTCAAAAAACAATCCAAAAGAACAAGAAAAAACTATATTACCAAGAAAACCCCAACAAGAAAAACAAATTTACTGTAAAACTCGAAATTATTTGTTAGATAATAGAGTACAAATCAAAGATCACGGGTATATAAAGCCATGGGACTTTTGGGGATATGCAGTGTTAAACGTTAAATCATTATGGTGTTTTATATGGTATGGTCAGAATATTAAATTTTATCTCTCCTCTTTACTGGAAACTGTGAACTCCTTGTTTTCACATTCTGTCTGCCAGAACTTCTGATGCTGAAGACTTCACTAGTTTGCAAAAGAGTATTTTCCACATTGTAAGTATTTTTCTTCAGTTATAGTTAAGGATTTGGTTTTATTACACCTTAAAGCCAACTAAGTATCCAGTAAAAAAATGTATTTATACTGGCTTTGACTTTCATAGCATACATATGCACAAGCAACAGCCAAATGAACAAATACTCGGTTAAGTGGTCTTCCCTACAATGGCCTGGCAAGCATTGCAAGCAGTGTCAGAATGCCCTACTTGTACACTTTAGTGTACAAATTTAGTCATTGCTTTGTTTATTGTTGTATCAATAAAAGAAAAAAACATCAAATATGGGTTTTGAGAAGTGTTAAACCATGACAGTAATAATTTCAGAGAAACTGAGTAAGTAAGAATCACTTTAATTAAGACATCAAACATGATGATGAAGATATGTAATTCACAAAAAATACTAGGTACTTTTGGATTTCATAGTTTGTTGTTTTCTTTTAAAAATGAACTATGATGAAATCAAATGCAGAAGAATACTTCTTACTAGCACAACTAAAATTGCAATACTTGCTACTACAATTTTAAAGAAATCAAGACTGATTCAGCCTAGCTGAGTAGTTATCCAGCTGCAACCCCACTGAGGCTGCAACCTGAATTTTGATTAGAGGAGCTTTCTGTGAATGCAGAATGTTGAGATTATTTAAAGAAATAAGTGAAACAAGACTTCCTAAAAAGATAATGAATGGGATTGTATACCAAGTAGTTTACATAGCAGAGGGCCAGGGAGGAGGAGGAGAAGAAGATTTCTGGGAAGATTCTCCAGGTCTGAATCAACAAACCTCAAGTTAAGAACAGACCAACACCATCTCTTCAGGTAAGGTTATTTGAATGTTATGGACCTTAATTATTCCTTTCCAGCTTTGGCAATCAGCAATTACTTATCTTCTACTCTCCATATAAATAACTAAAAAAATGGAGTTAAACATAATTGCTATGTAACTCCTCTATCTTCCAGTAGCAAAAGAGATTTTTAAAGTTCTGGTTACTTTTCCTTTCTCTTCTGGAAGTTTGCCATACCCTTAACTGTTCCAAAACAATCTACTTATGAAGCCAGGCTGACCAGTAACTACCCAGATTAACAATGAAAAGTATTTTTAGGACATCACTTTGTGGACATTTAGACAGTCTACATCAAGACCCCTTTAAAAGACATGCAATCATTGTGGGTATTGAACAGGATCAAGGACAAGAAGTTGTGGTAAACTGGCATTGTCTCAGACAATACATGAAAACACAATTTCAGAACTGTTATTCTTAAAATTTACTTAGCTTGACATGCTTCTACATCAAACTCAAAGAAGCATCAAGTACAAAATCTGGTCTTTTTTCTTTTCCCTAGTTGAAGTATTTTTCTTTAAATAAATCTACTAGCTCTGCCAACAAGCATTATCCTGGTTTGAGGACACACAATCCTTTGCACAGAATTAAATACATCCTCAGGAATACACCTCTTATTCCATTTTTAAAGGCCCTACTGTATGCAGTCTGTGTAAATGGTAGAAAACCTGCAAATAGGAATCTTCGGGGACATTTTGAATCACCTATGATTTTGCCACTACTATTTCTTGCTGTGAAAGTCTCTTAACACACAATTATTTAGCTTTATCATATATCAATATGATACACGTACCAGTTAGTGTTCCTGCAATATTGAGGTTTCATGCCTTTAGTGTGTTTTAAAGATGGTGACATCATCTGTGAAGTACATCAAGAAATAGTGTTTCTTCATATGAAAAGTGCTTAGCAAAGGCTTATATTCTGTGTACAAAGCTAAGCTTCGGGTTAACACCTAATTTATGAAAGTAAGTAATTTTTATTAAGTTAATTTTACTGAATTTCTGCCTGTGTTTCTTTTTAACTGCAAGTTTAACTATATGAATATCCCTTAAGTTATACTCACCTCCAAAAGAATAGGCTCCATTTCACCTAGGGTTTTTCCTAGATGTTTATCTGGATCTAAACCTGCAAAAAAACCCAAAAAATGTAAAAATATTTCTTATGAAGTACTCTTATGACATCAAGAAATGTTTCTTTTTTTTTTCTTTTTAGAATATATTACGTCTCCCTTAGAAACCCCGCATTATCTAAAATAATTACTATCCTAAAGAAAATACACTGCATCAGAATTTTCCCTAATCTTTGGGCAAATATTTTCCAGGTTTATGGAAAAACAAAGCTAGTTACCATTTCACTATATGTCAAGTGGAAAAGCCATTGTTTCCCTTTCTTAGAAATTTCACTAACCAGTGAAGTAAACACACAGGTCCATGGTAATAAAAATACTACAAGGCTAGTGTCTCTTTAAGCCAGGAGTTATCTTTCTAGACACCTACAAAATTAAAATACAATTTAATTTTTTTATGATTCCTGCAACTGGAAGGGACACAGACTCATAACAAAAAGTTATTTTGCCAAATCCCATTCTTTGTGTTTTTTATGCACAGATAAAATGTAAGATTAAAAAGAATGGAGATATAAAGAAAACTCAGACTTATAGAACATATTAGATGTTGTACCATTAGATCCATCACAAAATATTCTGTATGATGTCCACATTTTGATTTATTTTTCTTTGTAAAAAAGTAAGCCCTAGTAACACTTGATAGCTGCTCTAAATTGCTCCTCTGTACTCCTGTTTCAACTTCTTGACTTTTTAATTTGGCCAGCTCATGGCATTTAACACTCACTTCTCAGGATAAATCAAGTAACTGGAAAAATGAGTTGTGGGATAAAATAATCCAGGAACAACTGTTTCAAAAGCTGACATCTTCAACCAAGTAAATATGCTAGTTGGATTTGATACAAAGTGGTCAAAAGGTCTTACCATATGGAGCAAAAACCAAAATTCTAACTTCTGGAACTGAAGGAACACTGTGAAATTTTCAGTTATCCCATTTCTTACTACTCTTAATTATTGTGGTTTGGGCTTCTTTTTGTACTGATACAATACTCGTCTATTTTTTCCTACTCTGCTGCTTCATATAGTAATAGGTATCATTACAGAGCTGCCACCAAAATTACTCCATTCAGAAGCAATTTCTAAAATATATACCTTGCAAAGCACTTTAGATTGTTGATGATGAAAGCTGCTACATAAATGTACAGTACATTATTATATAAATCATTGCTGAGTCAAAATAGCTAATATGTCTCTTAATTTTTACAATCGTGATCTTGGTATATTTAAATTCCTGTGAAACTAAAACAAGTTAGAGTGAATGAGATTTCAAAACACTAAGAAAGTTTTTAAATATTTCATTAAAGTACATTAAAAATTCCCATGTAGGGGAATGCCTTTAAAACGGCTTAATAATTAAAGTTTAAAAAGACTGAGGTTTTTTCCTCTCTCTATTCCTTTTTTTGTATTGGTTTATTGCTTTTTATCAACAGACTAAAAA
This sequence comes from Irena cyanogastra, assembly GCA_013397155.1. Classification (NCBI taxonomy): domain Eukaryota; kingdom Metazoa; phylum Chordata; class Aves; order Passeriformes; family Irenidae; genus Irena; species Irena cyanogastra. The sequence continues at coordinate 23,320 of VWZV01012202.1, read as the reverse complement.
TATACGTGCCAGATATGTGGTGATAATTTATTCTTGTATTACAGTACCATTTCATACATTTATATTAACATTCCTCCTCTTAATATAATTACTTTTCTAAGATGAGCAACCTCTCTCTCCTTGATAAAATCAGATTGATTTCCTCTAAATTTAAACCAAGGGATACATTACAAGCATATGAGAAGGGAAAAAGTTGTCAGAACCAGACACACTAACATATTTCTTTCACAAGGTTCTCTTTGGTAATATGGACATATCTTCTGTTCCATCCAGTAATCAATGCAAACCAATAATTTAAAAGAAACTACAATACCAACAGTTTATGACATACAAATAAATTGCCTACGTATGGGTAAACTCTTTACTGATATCCCACACCTACACAAAAATCTGTGAAGTGCAATGTACCCTTCCTGATTCTCAGCAGAATTCTATTTTTGGGCAGCTTGCATTTCTTTTGAAACATATTATTTCTTTTAGTTTCCACTACATTTATATTGTGAGTGAATAGAGACTGTCTGGTAAAGGCATTAGGAACCAATGTAACTTTCAATTTGCAGAACCAGTAACCCACATCCCAAATCTCTACTGCAATGCATGCATAGATGAAGCTGTAGGTCTGTTGCTACAATTAGTGTAATAAAGTATTTGGAACCATACCTACAAAATAGTTTTTTCAAATCTATACTTCTATTTGGTACACTTTTCTTTATTGATTCAGATTCTTAAAATGGCTTAGACTAATGAGAAGAACAATGTATTGTAAATTCTTAGTACTGCATCCTCCAAATTTATGCTCAATGGAACTAGATGTGAAGAAAGCTGAATGGATGGATAAACCAACAACAAGGTCCAGGGCCTGGATGACTCTATGTAGAATTAAAAACTTAATTAGGAAGGGAACTATAATTTGCAGGACTGACATCTATTTTATTTAACTTACATGTATCAATGGGGACCAATTAGAATTCAATTAAAATATTCACTTTTATTGCTTCCCTGACTGACCTTGAAGTTAATGCCTGTTTTATTTAATTGCATCATCTATGAATAAATGTTAACCCTACAATGTTATGGCCCATTGTTTTCAATGCATTTTTAACTCCCCAACTGAACTACATCCATCAACTTATAATGTGCTGCCAAGAGATCAAGTGGGGCTTTATTTCTCTGAGATAGACTAGTATATGATAACAGAAATATCTCAAAAAATTGATAATGCTGTTTTTGACAGTGCTCAGTAAAAAGAACTGTGCTTTCACCTCCAGTTTTGTAGTCTAGTTTGACTGTAAAATCAGTAAGTGATAGCACAAATGGTATAATCACTTCAAAGTAATTTCTACTCCAACTGTAATTCCTGATAAATCCACTGACAGGAGCAGAAGTGCTTCCTGCAGATATCAACAATGGTTGTAGAATGCTCTTACGCACAGCCACAAGACAAGTGTAGAGAACTGCAGCAGTGTCAAGAGATGGGGGCAGAAATTCATGGCTTTGTTCTGTGGTGAAAAAAAGAACATTACTAAAAGGCATTTGACTACTGTTGAGTTATGCAAAGGAACCATATCCTAAATAGTTCACTTTGTACATATGTATTAGTGTAGCATGAAGCCCTCACCTGAGGGGCAATTACCTGATATATTTGCATTTATCAAGACCCTTAGAAATCTAAGTTACATTTTCATGGCATTACATTTGGCTAAAAAAATCCACATTCTAAAGTCTTATCTGACTAACAAGAATATGTTTTATACATGTTCAGAATTTTAAAATCATCTAGATTCTTAACAAAGTCTTTTAAAATAAAAAATTCTATTTTCACTTCTTAGTAAAATTTTAAATGAATATAAAAAAGTCATAATTACCAGTTTTAAGAAATGGTGGTATATAAAGATCTTCTGAAAGCTACATTGAACGAAACTCTAACCCATAATATATGAACACATTGTAAAAGAATCACTACCACACACACATCAATAAAGTATGAGTTAACCATTATCTGTTGATAACATAGCGAGGAAAAAACTCCAGCCTTTCCCGACTAATCAACCCTACAATTCAAAAACTTAAACTTCTTACTCAGTGACTTCTTCCATAAAATGAGGTTAAAAACAAATCTCTAAACTGATATTATCACATTCTCCTTGAAATATCATGTTCATAGGATTAGGATAGGCTTTTGGAGAGGGAAAAAAAAAAAAGCCACCTACTTTAAAGTTACAGGAATATGAAGTTCCCTTTTTTTTTTTCCTGACTTCTTGAGAAGTAATATTGAGAAGAGTAGTAACTGCCATCACTATAAATGTAAGGGACTAAGACTTCTGATTATGTAGGACTGTATAATCTGCAATAAAGTTTCTGGAGAGATCCTAATCAGCTGCTCACCCAGATTAGAATTATTTAGAATTCTGAATAAGAAAAGAGGCAATGAAAGACTTTGGTTTTCTGGAACCAAAACTAGTTTCTTCTCAATCTGTTTATCATAAAGAAAACAGGTTTAACAGTAAGATGATAGGATCTGTAAGGTAAAGAAACACATATAGAAAGCAAAAGAGTAAAAAAGATAAAGCAACTCCCATCTTAGAACTGGAACAGAGAAAATAGGACTATTTTTGAAGGTAAATTCCTCTATTTTAACAGTGCCAATTTTTTTTCTAAGTTAACAAAACAAAATCAGTGATTTTCAAAAGGCAGGTCAGGCATTATTCTTTACACAGTACAGAATACAGGAGAATGTTTCTAGTAACACAGGAAAAGCCTGTACACAACATCATTAGCTTGTAACAGGCTTACAATGTAGGAGTGCAGGAATGTGTTATAACCTTCACCACCTAAAAGTACACATGCCACACAGATATTCTTGAACTGTAAATCTATACCTTAAGTTGCCTTGAGGTAAATTATTCCTGTTGTCTTATTTAGCTTTCATTTCTATGAAGAGCTGGGAAGTGAACTTTGCGTCTGGTAGCATAACTTGACAGGTTCATTCTTAACTTCCTCAAAACTTTCACACATGAAAGGCTGTGTTAACAATGGTGAACTGGATGGATTCCTTAGATTTCCTTTTCCAAAAAAAAAAAAATCAAAAACTAGTTAATTTTTGTATTACAGTAATGGAAAGTGCAAAAAATACTGGGTATTACTGCACCTCTAAAAGATTTGGGATGAATATACTTCTAATTTACTGTATGAAAGGAAAATTCATGTGATTTGATTATGCATCTACTTCTCTTTCTCCCTTGCTCTTTTTCTTCTGGTATGTGATAATTTATCCAGCGTGGGAATTGTACTGGAATGGAACTTGCAGACATACTGTAGATATAGTAACTCTTTTCAAGCTAAGTGATACTAAGTGATAAAGTTAAAAAACATTAATCCCAAAGTGGTTATAGCATATATTTCCAGTGCAGTTTAATTGGGATCTCAGTTTATCTTCCTTGAACATTCTTCAAGTATGTTCTAAACTAGGTTAGTCTGATGTCATAAAATTTTAGAATTCTGAGAGGTAAAAGGATCAAAAAATTTTATCAAAGTAATATTATCTGTAATCTCTTGTGATTTTTTTTTTAACATCAAAGATGTTTGTATTCTAGTTAAATCTAGGATTCAAAGCAATTTAGCTCTGTCATTTCAAGAACCGAATCTTCAAAAAATCTTTGAAGAAATTTTGTACTGTTTTATCACATAACAAGGCAATATTTCCAATCAGACTATTTTACAAAATCACAGAATCACAGAATGGGTCAGGTTGGAAGGGTCCACAGTGGGTCATCTGCTCCAACCTCCCTGCTCAAGCACGGTCATCCTAGAGCACATGGCACAGGTTTGTATCCACACGGCTCTTGAGTATCTCCAGTGAGAGACTCCACAACCTCTCTGAACAGATTCTGCCTGTTGTCTCCTGTCCTATTGCTCCGTACCACTAAGAAGAGCCTGGATCCATTTTCTTTCCCCACTTTTTCCCACTTTCCCACTTTTCCCCACTTCAGACACATATACTGAGATGAGTTAGTCATCTCAGTCATCTCTCCTTGAGGCTGAACAGGCCCAGCTCCGTCAGCCTTTCTTCATAAGAGAATGCTCCAGTCCCCTCATCCTGCTCCAGTAGTTCCGTGTCTCCCTTATCCTGAGGAGCCCAGAACTGGACACAGCACTCCAGACCAGACCTCATCAGGGCTGCGCAGAAAGGCAGGATCACCTCCCTCAACCTGCTGTCAATGCTCTTCCCAATGCATACCAGGACACCACTGGCCTTCTTGCCCACAAGGGCACAGCTGGCTCATGGATAGTTTGTTGTCTACCAGGACCCCCAGGTTCTTCTCCACAGAGCTGCTTTCCAGCAGCTCAGCCCTCAGTCTGCGTTGGTGCATGGAATTATTCCTCCCCAGGTACAGGACCCTGCATTTTCCCTTGTAGAATTTCAGAAGGTTCTTCTCTAAAATGTTGGTAGTTTGAAAAAGATTGTGGAAGAACTATTTATTTGCTGAAAAATAGCATTAAACTACTTTTAATCAAATGCAGCAAATGGTTCATCTCATTTAAACTACTGACTGAGTCAACTTCTTCTCAGGATTTTTAATGGACCTAAAAAACTTAAATCCAAAGTTATTAAAGTTTCAGTTCATACAGGCACATATATATGACTTTCCTGATATAATTTTTCTGAGTAGAACATCTTAAGAGCATTGTTTGCTTATTAATCTATTTAATTCAAACTTTTCAACTGATCTAGCACCACGTGAATATGAATGTGTGTTAATAAAAAGCTGTGTGCCATTTTGTCCCTGTTATAGAATTCTGGTATTTCATGCTTTGAATAGTTCTAATTCTAGCAAGCTTTGTAGAAAATAATTGAAATTTCATTCTGTGGAAGAGAAAGTGGTGTGGTGCAAGTGGTAAAATTTGTGTCATTTTCACTAAATCCATCCCCATGCAGACAAGTTATAAACTTTTTAAAAAGTCACAATCCTCAAGTGAATCAACAGAGACTTCTGACAGCAAAGATCAATAGATCTGCTGCAAAAGGGTAAAAGGCCAGAGCGGAAATAAAGGATAAGGCTAGGACAAGAAGTCCTGCAAAACTTGAACTCATAGTGACCTGAAAAGCAAACATCTATGGTTCTAACTACACAGAAACCTGTGCCTTTAAAGTTTGAGTTTAGGTCCTGTTTCAGCATGTAAGTCCGTAAAGTAAATGGGCATCTAGAACTTAAATTGCATCAAACATTAAAGAGCAGCAAGTATACATTCTAGTATTAAAAATATACCACTTGTACCTCTGGATTTTCATAGTGTTAAGATAATTTCTGCTTTTGACATCTCTTACTAAGCTCTTTTTCTTCTACTATTTTTCAGCTCCAAGTTCTGACTATTCCTCTGTCTTTTTCACTATAGCCCATGCTTCCTTTCCTGTTTTACTTTAAATGGCTAATAGTGTGCTCTTAGCCTGTTGCTTCCATTTAAATTTTCCTTTAGATGATGTGAACTCCCCAAACTGCAAAGTGATCTTCTCACTCTTACGCCATCTCTCTACTACTTTGTTTCTCTGTGACATCTCCTTAACAAGCACTCAATAATGTCAGCTTTCAACTACCTTTCTGTTTTCAGGCACCTTCCCTTACTCTTCCTTCTAACTCCTTTTATTAGTTACAACAACATCCTTCCCATTTTCCAATGTATAGGCTCAGAGTTATTGAAGAGGGAATCTTACTTCTCTCTAACTTGCTTCTAAATTGACTTATGAAAAATCTCATTTCTTCCTTTTCTGCAACACAATTTACTTTCAAACATTTCTTCATACTTTATATATGCACTAAAATCTCTTTCTGATATCTCATCTTACACTGGTAACAAAGTATCTGTCATTCATATACAAGCATCAAGGCAAGTACCATTCTAAATGCAAAGATTATTTTCTCATCTTATTTTCCTAAACTTTCAACTATGAATCAAACTTTTTCTATACTTTAAGTCCATTCCTAGTTCTCTTTTCTCTTACTCATCTCTTTTGCATCACATCTTAAATCCCAAGCTAATTTTTTTTTTTTTACTTCCAATCTTGCATACAATTTCCATTTATCTGTGTTGATCTTTTCCTGTGTAAATCTTTTCCGCCAGGAAAAATAAATGGCCTGAGATAAAATAGCTCTCTGTTTTTATAAGTGTTCTCAAGTCTTTTCATGCAATGTCTAGTGAAAAAACAGGTGTGGTATCTTTTTTATTTTTTTTAATAACATGAATTATCGAGATAAATGGGATGGTAAACAAATATAATAGGGAACAAGTCTAGAGAAAAGGTGTCAAATGCACTTAAACTCCAAAGGGCCAACTAAGTTTAAGAAGATTTGTTTGAAAATTCAGTGACAACACCATATGCTAGCTAGGAAACAAGATTTAGAAGGGGAAAAGGCTAATAAGAACATCTTTCCCAAAGTACATCATAGGTAATTTTTCAAACTTTTAATCTGAAAAAATCATTAAAACTAAAATGAATTTGAAGTGATCATATGTGTATACAAGACAATACTTTAACACTGCACAAGGACAATTTTTCTAATAAAATTTTAAGGCTAGTTTTAGAATACATTATCCCTAACAGAATAGACAAGCATTAAAATTTGACACAACTTGAAAAATATTATCAGTCATATTATCTTTTAGTTCAAATTATGATAAACAGAATAAAAAAGAATTTAAGTGTTTAAAAGTAGATGTGGCACTTTGCAATATGATTTAGTGGTTATAGTGCTATTCAGTTGAAGGTGGGACTTGATGACCTCAGAGTTCTTTTCCAGCCTTAGTGGTTCTATGATTCTAAGTGTTTTTCATATTAATAAACAGAATGTTCTCAAGAGCAAATGTTGTGAAGACTGTCATAGATTCTACTACAGTAGAATCAGCGTCTGGCAGCTTCCTTTCCAAGGAAGAAAGCAATGGAATGATCACCTGTAAATAAGCCGAACTAGCTAAGAATAATGTAAATGTTTAATTTACTTAGCAATAAGCAAGTAAACAACCCTTACTGTGCAATATATAAGAAAGCAACTGGGATCTCATATTGATTTCATAACAAAATGTTATTCAATTCCTTCTGTTATGTTTGTGAATGGTCTTGAGATTTTTAAAAAATATTTGGAGGAAGCAAGTATCTTCCCCTGTGATAACAAGGTCTTTCAATTTCCTCAAAATTACTTTAAAATTGCTCAGTACTAAAAACACATTTTCAAAGAACACTGTTCCTCTCCATTACACACATGATGTGCTCAGATAAAACTCACAACCAACAATTTTACTTCAGGATATGATCTGCCATTGCAGTCAACCCAATTTAGTAGCAACCTTTCTATTGAAAAGAGAATTCTGCCCTCCATTCAGCCGTGGTTTCTACAGAGCAAGTTCCCTGTGCTCACAAAAAAGCAGATCCTGCTGGATCACCTATATGCAGCCATAAAAACACTGGAGCCTTTACAGGGGCAGAAGCAAGCACAGACTTGTGGTTTGGAAGAGTCAGCTAGAAGTGGGATGGAAATAGTGACCTTTTGACAGCAACTTATCAGTTTATCTGTACACTAAATTACACCCTTCGGAGCTTAACCAGGAACTGTGTGGCGCTAGGTCTTTTTTAATGTAGCTCTTTACATGTAAGTCTTACCTCTGTGAAATCTTACCATACTGCTATCAATTCTAGCCAGTCAGGATTTCACTTCTGTACACTAGAGGCATACAAATAAACAGTAACATAGACACCTAGGTGGCTGGGTTTAAATAAAAGATTCATTATACTAAGAATCAATATTCTCTCTTTTTCAATTGAAAACTCACATACAAAAACATACACATCCCTCAACTATCAGGATTCCATGAATAGCAGGAATATACCAATTTTCTAGACCATGGGAAGCAAGCATCGATATCTTCTCACACCAAAGAGGTTTAAGTTAAATCTACTTACTACAGACAGCTCATTTTAGTGAAGGAACTTAGGATTTCCTGACAGACAGGAGATGGCAATGGCTACTAAGGACTCATTACTCCATTGGGAAACAGCCTGGATAAGTAACTAAGGCCTATACCACTTCAAAATTTCAGCTTCCACAGACCCTGTGATTTCAACTCTACCCATGGCTGGGAATGTAGAATATCTACAGGCACTCACAGCAGTTGGACCTACAAGGTAAAGAACATAGTCATGGAATAAAAGAACTCCATATGTAGGCAGATCAGCCCTGGTTCAAAGTTTCAGCTTTTATTATTGTTCAACATTTAAACAGTGCTATAGTATCATTTATTTCCTGTAGTCCAAGGAGCAGCTAGAAGTTAGAAACATAATTTAATCATCTAATCAGTATTTTTCAAATTAATGTTTCAATTATCTGACTACTGTGGGGCTGACATCTGATGATTCTTAGAGAGATCCAGCACCAGGTCTGAATTTTCCCAAGGAAAAACAGTTTGCCTTCAAAAAGAACAGTTCTGTAAGCATTTCATGTTCTCAGGAAAAGACTGGTAGAAGTTTCGTAAGCATCTCTTATTCTCAAAATAACAGGTACTGTTTTTCACTTTAGTTTATTATTTTCTTGTATGTGTTTTCAAAATATACTCTATCTCATCCAATAGTGGTAGAGAAGCATTGTATCATTTAACCAACCAAGTAACTGTTAACAAAAGACCCTAGAAAAAAGGAATAGATTGTTAAAATAAGCACCTTCTGATTCTTTAGAATTTCATAGTCTTTTCTCCTCATTCTATGGTAAACAGTGACAGACCACATAATATCTAATTCGGTTTTTTCAGGTATTTAATTAAATAATTAAGGATTAGTTTACTATAACCGAACTGGGAAGAAGCTGCAATGTATAAAGCAAATAAATACTAACAATCCCATAAAAGATAGGAATTTGAGTTTATATTCTGATTTTGACTGAAACATTGAAGAAGCAATTCCACATAACCCCACATTCTCAAGGCAACGGTGTGCACTTAGAAAATTTACTCAGTAGAGATGCTACTTTTGAAACTTCAAGAAAATCTAGAAACATTGAGGAAAAACTACTTTAACTGCGTGACATAAAATCAACTTCAAGGACATTCTCATATATATGAGAAATGAAGTTTATCATATCTTAAAAAGTATAGAGGTGCTTAAGTTTTAGTGTTAACACTTAACAAGATTTAGGTATAGTTAACTATACAAGTAAACCAAAAGTAAATAAACTTGAACACCAAGTTTCACTATGGATCATACTGTAAGAAACTCTA
>VWZV01012202.1:316-14031 GCA_013397155.1 Irena cyanogastra | reverse complement strand
TTCCAAATGTAGCCCTTCTCCTTCCATCACTTCCACATATGTATTACACCTTATTCCGCAGAGGAAACAATTTGCTTTAGAATGAGGCCCAGTTAACACCAATTATATAAAGTTACCAAGATTTAAAGTCGAATCTGTAACATGTATACACTGCAAGTTAATTAGCATTAGTTAATCTGTAAAACACAACCAAAAATGAAGATCAAAAATGCATCTTCTTGTTGTGTTACAATAGTTACACAATTGTTTTATTACACAGTGCTACGTAACAGCGTGTCACATGAGCAATGGATATTACTGGAATTTCAGGCACATACATGTTAAAAACAATTAGTGATAGCTTCAATTTTAGCTGATACTGAGTAACCTCATTCTGAATTTCTGGATTTCCACTGAAGAGAGGTATATTTCACAGATAGAAGTATGATGTATCATACAGGCATCTTTAGCAGCAAGAAAATGGCACTGAAGATAAATATTCAAAAGTAGCTTTTATACATATATATATAGTGCTCAGGTTTGCTGCTAGATCATGGAATGTTTTTCTCTCGTCATTAAAGCTTTTGAAATACACTCTAAAGGAGAGAAAGCTGATCTACTTATAGATCAACAGAAGGCATGTGAAAAATGCTGCTAACAATACTTTTTTTGCATATAAGTGAGAGCAATTGGCATCCCATCTGGAAAACTACACTACTCTGAGATAGAAAACTCTTGCCACTGGCAAGGTTTATGGTATTAATTTGTAATGGTGGATTTAGGGAAATGTACTAAACTAATGCTCGCTTACTTGCATAATTATGTGTTTTCTACATAAAACGACAGGCTTTTACCTTGTCAATACCAGCACTGAGTTAATGGAAAACAGGACAAAGCGGGTGTACAAGTATGCCAGCGCCGATGAATGTCAAGCTCAGGTTACAGATTTGCTTCTTGCATTAACAACTGCACAATGTATCACCTAATGCATTACCCTTCAGACTCTTAAATCTGTTATTTTAAATATTTTCATTGCAGCTTACCTTTGATTATTAATACAAAAGGCAAAAAGTTAAACTGTATCTTATCTTCTTTGCCACTTGATATGTTAAACAGCCTTCATACCTTAAATCCACTTTAATAAGGCATGCAATTATTAAAGCATTACAGAATGGCCCCAGAGCACAAAAGCTCCATTAAATTTGCTTACATCTAATTACATCTGCCTGAGGCAGGTGAGAAATTGACTCTGATAAGATCTTTCTTTTACCTGTAGCCAAAAAAATAAAAAGGAAAAATAACTCGGAGTGATTTTCTATCTAATTGCTATCTACAAGTATTTATGGTATTCGCTCTTCCATTGAATAGCCCACAAAGCACTCTTTGTGCACTAACCAGTGCATTTTAAGTTTTTTTAAGACTGTAGAATACAAAAGACAAGCTTATCTTGCTTCAGGCATGACAGGTCATCTATGATGTCTATTTGGGAAACAGTTTTATCTATTATTTAAATCATATATTTTTTAAAAAGATAATTCTGATATGAAAAACATGTTTACATATGCTTTGTGGACTTCATTTTTTTCTTCATGCCAGTATAAGAAAGGAATGCATTCTATTTTATAGAAATATAACATAAATATATAAATATACCTCACATGGCCTGAAAACAATTATTTTAGAAACTTTTTTTTTCCAATTTAAAACCAAGTGTTTTGTAGTAGAAAACATGGCATGCAATTCCTATATATTTATAACTGACCTCCCAAAATTCAGGAAACACTAATAAACTACATTGCTTGTTACCTGTAAATGAATGAGGGCATGTGGTATTTCTAATCATTCTAATCTTTCTCTCAGCCTTAGCAGATCCCACAGAACAATAGAGTGAGACCATCATAGTGACAATGTAAAAACTAGTTAGAAACTATACCAGATAAAGAGGAATAAATAAATTAAATTTTTAAAAATAATTAATTTTTAAAAATTAATCCAGTCTAAAGGGATTATAATTCAAATCTTGGCTAACAATGAAGGAGAAATTACTTTATTATAAAGGATTCTTTGAGAGAGAGAGAGATTAGGTACTTGCTGGAAAAGTTGTCCAGATAAACCAGGATTTTCTACTTCTAATGAAAGATTATGCATCACTCTTTTCCAAATATACATCTTTAACCACTGATGCCACTTGTATGATACATACAAACCACTTTTTGCTAGTGGATAGTCAACCCCAAAAGAAAAGGTCCTTTGGTCACACTTTATGCCTAAAAACTCATTTGCTACTCTGAAACAGAAAACTGCATAGAGGCCTGAAATGAATGTATTATTAACATGTTTCTCATGTGCTCCTTAGGCTTTTAGAGCACATCATTCCATAAGCTGCCTTATAAAAGTTCATTTGACCTTACCTTTACATTCAAGCAATTAACAGATATGTTAACTTTCATATTGATTTGCTTCAAGTTTTATAACTTCATGTTATATAGCTGATAATGAAAAGACATTGATTTTCTGGTATGCTAAGCTACATTTTAAATATACGTAAACTACATTTTAAATATAAAAATATTTTAGAGGCAATGATGAATTATTTCTGTTTGCTCTTATGATTTACCAACTCCAACTCTGCTATTACACAAAATATTTTGGCCTCATATCTTGTTTGATATTAACTTGATGTATTTCTATTAAAACTTTCACGGTTGCTTTATAATATTGTCTAGTAAGAAGCCTATATCATCTATAAATGACAATACCATGAACTCCTGAATTATATATGCATCTTTAGTGCAAATCAAAACCAAACCAGAACAAAAAAAAAAAAAAAAATAGAGGAACTTAATGACTATGTTAGGAAGAACTACTTTCCAGCTTTTCCACATCTCCTTAAGAATGAATTGCATCCTGTTAAATTAATTATTCAGACATCACGACTGGTATTGAGCCATTTTTTATCATTTTCTTGATATTAACATTTCATATCCTAAAATATACAACGAAAGTTCTGTTTTCCTCTGTTATGTTGTGGATTTGTCCATGGGAAATTTCAGTAGACAATATTGCACAGAATCTGAATACATACCAAAAGCTGCCACTTTTATGATTATGGCTTGAACGTTAGATGATATAATTTCTTTAAGCAGTATTTCCTGGTCCCAATGCCAGAGGTAAGCTAAAGGTTGAAGTTTAAGCCTTCTGCACCTTAAAAAAAAACAAAAAAAAAATTGGATAAAGACAATTACTATGCTTTTACACAGTATTATTAACATAAAATTAATGAAAATTTATTTTCCTATCCTGAAATAATTTTTCTTCTATAATTTCAATTACAACACCTTACTATTCATATATTTCATTATAACATTAAGTCTACTATATATATTTTAAAAAAGAAATAAACTTGTTCTACGATTCATCTACATAAGAGGTAAACAGACCTGCATGGGAATGTAAATAAAGCCATAAAAAAAATGTGCTCCTAAACATTTTGGGACACAAAGCAATTAGCACCCTAGGAAGTCATCACTTTTATGAACACAGCTAAGGACAAAGTTACTGCTCTGTGATAAATGTGGCACATGTCACTAGTACAATATGCTGAATTTGTTGCTGTGGTTTGGATCAACACCCAAGGAAAAGAATCATTCAGGAAAATATATACAGCTTGTGATACAAATTAACAACCTGTTACTGCAAAGTTAATAATTCGTTTTGATACATATCATATATAGACAGCATTTGATACACAGCATTTGATTGTTTATCAAATTAGAGAATCACTAATTTGCATTATTGATAGGTAACTTTTCTGTAAATTGTCAAGAACCATCAGTTGGTGATTAAATGTGTAAGGTCTAGCTCTGAAAAACTTAAACATTTAACTATGGGATTAGTTCAGAGCCCTGAAGATTTACATTTATTTGTCAATTATCATGTTTTTTCTAATACATGGTCTTTCTCACATATATGGGCATTCCTTCCTATGTCAGATAGACTCACTAGTATGATTGCAAAGACTATATAGTTAAATGTATGTTTAATATTGACATGTAAATGCACAGTTAGCACTCATTATCTGACTGGTTTTCTTACTACTTGATGTGCTTTAACAGAGCACTAAGTTTTGTAATAGAACTATTTAGCAGCACTGAGTGTTACTTAAGTGCCTAACTTCAGCTAAAAAATTAGCTGAATTAATTGAGATGGCTCATATGAAACAACCTTACTGCAAGGGCTAAATCTACAGATAAATGTAAAGTATTTTACTGTACAACTTTGGAAATAATCAAGCCTGTCTGAAATACTGTGATTTCTTGTCAATCTTTTAGCTGTGGTAAAGATGTAAAACTCGAAATCAACAAAAGCAATCTTTTTTTATCCTACTAACATGTGAGGCAATTATTAAAATGTTTAAGTATGAAGCAGAATAAAAAGGAGTTATTTCTGACTGCAATTTATCTATGTAAACTGTAAAGAAAACAAATGTGCTCTGTAACTTGCTGACATGAGCAGAGTTGGCATAGCAATAATTTCACTGTTATTAAAGCTCATAAAGGATTCCAGATACTTGCTTTCATCATCAACAAGTAATTAATGAACTCATGAAACTACAATTGATTTTTAACACAAGGTGGTTTTGCATTTCATCAGACGTATACAGTGAAAATCTTATTTCAGATCAAATACTGGCCTACATAACAGACACAATTAGCATTACATAATGCTCTTTTTTAATTAAGACTCTTAAAAGAATCACAATCTATATAGACTTTTGTGCACAATAGGAATGACAAATGGAAGCTCCTGATTAATAATAACAAATTTTAAATTTAAGGAATTAAGGGAAGATGTGCACAGAAAGATTCTCTTGTATCAAATTCCTGATAACAAGTCACAGGATGTTCCTCTACCTCAAAACACCGGTGAAAAACAGAGAGACTTGACCACAACACTGTAGTAGTCATTGGAACTGAGTGAGCTTCCAGTTGAAATCAAAGAACTGAACCTACTCAACTATTTTCATACCAAATCTCTGAGTATTTTCAACAGATGAAGAGAGATCTGAAGAACAATCAAAAACTCTGGTATAGTCTCTACTAGATTTTTACTAAGGAACACATGGTTTCAGGGGGCAAAAAAGGAAGAAAAATAAAAGAAAAAAAGAAATACCTATATTAATGAATACAATTCATTTGGGTATCATGGAACATGAGAAATCAGGCAACTGTCTTTGCTTTAAATTTGAGTTAGAAAATAGACGAGTACTCCTCAGAATGTGTGTACTGAAAAAGATTAGTATTTTCTTACACATCTTCCACTCGAACTCTCTGGTAGTCAGAAAGAATGGCTCCCACAGATACACCCTCTACTCCTTCTTTGTCCTGAAAAAAGACATGGAATACCTGTGACAATGGAATCAACGACACAGTATATAATGTTTTAAGCTGTAGAGATTCAGTATCTCTACTTGCAGAATTAACCAAGAATAATTTTTTTTCTGTGTCCAGTACACGGAACAGAATAGGCTGGAATGCAGTTCTTCCATGGAAGACAGCAGCTCAGTTGACCTACTACATGGTTATCACTCTAATGCAGTCTACTTGACTCAAGTACCATTCTAGAGAAGAAATAACCAAGGTAACTGAAAAGTATCAGATGTAACAGATTATCCTGATGTTTTCCAGACATCGTGAAAATTCCTTCCAGCTTTTCCCTATTAATGACATGTTAGCTAGTCCACCTACAAATAATTATTTACAACATACATCATACAATTAACTGAATCATTAGCATTTTCCATGGTACAGAGCACAGGACAGTGTGAGATTACTCTTTTTATCTTAGCACCAGAACAAGAAAACTCAAAGGAAACTTACTCAACATCACCTTTTAAAAATTCTGCTATTAAAAAATACGTTCCACGACACATTCAATCTGTTTTATTTAAGTTACCTAAGCCAACAAACTACACTTTATTTTTTCTTGTAAACCAACTGAGAATGTAACATTTCTAAATGGACACAGTTCCAGTATTTTGTGAGATCTTGCATGTTTATATTGCTTGAGTCCCAATCAACATGCTGAACTTTCTTCTTCTGAATTCTGCTGTATCTAGACTTCAGTAAAAGTTGATTTCCTCTTGTAATCAAGGTTAATCATCCTTACACAGCATGATTTACTTTCTGGACCTGTTCTCAATCCTGTGAAGTTTGCAGCAAGATTTTACAACAAAATTTTCAGTTATATACCTGTGATGATGCATCCTGCCCCTGCCCTTCTCCTTTGGCCCCCTCTATGATCTCAGAAGTTCTGCTAAGCCTTGGCCAGGCAAGCTGAGAAGTGAAGTGCCCCTTGACTGCATCAGCTGGACGGTGAAGCATTGCTGACTGTACCAGGAGTTTTTGCCTGGTAAAGGTTGGAACAATTCTGACTGCAACATGCGCATCAGCTGCCCAGCCAAGGTGGGGAACAAAGGATAAGCAGCTATCTTTGGCAATCTAGGTAAATAATTTTCCTGAATCATAGACCAAGTGAAATGGGAGCATTGCTACAAATTTCAAAATTAAATCAATCTTTGCCTGATGTGCTGCTGAATTTAAAATTTAAAATCCTGTTTCTTATCAATAAAATTATGCACAAGGTGTTTTATCAAAATTATAATATAGTGAAAAATGTTCTGGTTTATGCCTATCTGGGATATTCTTCCCTCAGTCTATGATCTTACTCTTTACATTAATTCTCACCTCACAATTCTCTGCAATGTTTCAAAGCTCTTTTTAGAACAAAGGTAAATCACAGATACTTCAATTTACGCAACTCACCCTTCTGCAACAACATTTCTTAAAAAGTTAATACAGTTGTGCAGGCAGAGCTTTCTTTAAATAAATTTGATCAACTGATTCATTAAGCCTTCTTGAATCTTCAAGTATTTCTAAAATGTATTCTCTGTACTCCTTCATTTCATGCTATTTTGATATGCAGTCTACCTGTACTGCTAAAACAGCACTTAAGTTGCATTCTTCAATGTTCTTTTTAAAAAGGTTATAAAGTTGTGTAACAGTCTTGGATAACGTGACTGATGTTAACAAGATAAATACTGTTCGTTTTTATTTTTATGTAAAAATAATAACCCTAGCAATTCCTTCACAATGTCCTCTGTCACAATGTGGAGACATTAACCAACATGTCCAAAATATTACCTATATTTTTGTTTATGTTATTAATTCATCACAGTTCTAAGTTACCAGAGGCAAACTATGCCATCAGCTAAATTCAGTAAATAATGTTTTTGAAGTATCTGATACAAATAAACAGAAGGGTATACAACTGATGTCTCACAAGTTGATTAATCTCTATAGCCACATAAATACATAACTCACAGATCTTTTATCACAGAATCACTGAATGGTTGAGTCAAAGGCCCATTCAACCTGGCCTTGAACATTTCCAGTGATAGGGCATCCACAACTTTTCTGAGCATCCTGTTCAATAACACATGCATTTCTCCCGCTTCATCAAAACAATTAAGGTATTCATTATCATCATATTTATTATAATGCATTGCAGATCTGTAGTAACTACAATATTTTCATTATATTTCATTATATATATTTGCACTATGTACACTCTTCTTTCTCTAACAATGGGAAATAAATAGGTGGATGAGAGACATTGGACAGCAATTATATCACAAACTTCAGAAAAAAGATGGTATCCTCATAATAAAGAAATACGGAGTGAAATCTGACTTCCCAGATAGAGAGATTTACAGAATCTACTGTTCATCCATGACAATGGCAGCTGACCTACCTAATACACTTTTAACAAGCTCACAGAGCCATAAATATATTTTTTATTCATTCTGTTCTTCAAGTTCTGACAAAATATATGTATCAGCAAAGATACTTGTTAAGAAAACTCCCTCAAACTAAACATAGAAGTAAATGGAAGTAGAGACTTAAATGTTCTGTTTTTATACAAACACAATACTTCTATACTAAAATGATCTATTGCACAAACCTACTTGTTTGGGATTTAAAAAGTGCCAGTCATGAGTCCCAGGAAATTTCATACCCATCCTATGATAAGGGAATTTTAAAAGTCACAGGAAGTCACAGAATGCATACTAAATGACCATTCAAACAATGGCCCGAACTTGAAACTTATGCATCAAGATTACTCATAGGTTTTGTTTTGAGGTTGTTTGGGTGTTTTTTACTATACAAATCTGTAACACATTAGACGCGCATGATTATGAATGCATATATATATATATAGGTACACAAGCAAACACAAATATGTACATGTGTATACAATGTATCTTGATGTCAGAAATGCAAAAACAAGGCTATTATTGGCTGCTTGCTTACAACTTATGTTAAATCTGATTTAAATAATAACTAGAAGATTGTCTGCACTTATTCTAGCTAATCTCCTTTGATAATATGAAAGTTTTAGTTGTCCTTTGAAATGGTAGTACATCATGTAATTTTGCAGTTGTGGTTAGCATTCATGTTTAAAAAATTCTCACAGGTAGTTATTTATCACCATCTCTTTTCATTCAGTTTTTGTCATGGTAAACAGCAAATACAAACTTTCATCACTGTCTAGACAATAGCATCCATGAGGAGAAACACCAATACACTTAATATATGCTTTGAAATGGGAGAACTAGTCAATATATTTACATTCTGTGAAATGGAATGAATTCAATCCCCCTATTTTGTCCAGTTCAACAAATTAAGGCTGGAGTGGCACAAATTCAAGAAATAAGAAGATTTGAAAGGAAGAAGGATGGAGTATGATGAAGAACAGAAAAAAAACTATGGTCTAATAACCTTCATAAACTCCTCAACTGGACAAAGTTTACATAAAGCCTTGTCCCCCAGTATATTCAGCTCTGCAGTTGAAGCATGCAGAGTACTAACTGAAAGCTACTTCTGCCTCAGAATTATTCTTTGGTATTGGGAGAATTATTGGACACCTTGCAAACAGATAGCATTTTGTTTGACTAAGAGTTGATCATGGTTAGCAGAGAATCCATCCCAGAATCAATAGTCATCACTTTTAATGTGGAATCTGATCAGGTTTGGTACCATTAAAAGCATGTTCACAAAACTGCACTCAGCAAGGGTAAACCAAGCTGACATCTGCAGGTAAGACTTTACATGATGTATCATATAAAAAGTAACAGAAACAGAAAAAAACAACTGAGGAAAGTTAATATGAAATGGTATTTTTTTCTTGGGTTGAGTGGACTTTTAAATTATTATTTTAAATAATTTAATTATTATTACATTATTAATTTTAAAAATAATTAACATCATATACTGTTAATTTAAGAGATGATTTACCTATGTTAAACTTTACTAATATGTTCTAGTGCAATAGGCTACTCTAAAATAAAAATAAACTGCTTCCTGGAATATTTGGATAATTCAGAAAGCACTTATACTCAGTACAATATACTCTGTCACAAAGCATTACAACACAAAATATGCACATAAAAACAGATGCTAAACACAAATGTACATAGATGCTAACAAAATTTTATTTTCCATATGACATTTTTAAACTTATTTTTCCCCTTCAGAGCTACCAAAAGTACTCATATCAAAATGCAGGCAGAAAAATAAACTTTTAAAAAGCAACTACGTAAGTCAATTTTTAGTAGCTTTTTTTAAATGTTCCTAAGATTATTAGCTTTGTTTTAACAGTAAGTGAAATGACACCATTATTCTATATCTTGTTATAACGGTTAATTTATACCTGTTCAGAGGACAATATGAATACAATATGAAGACAATAATCTTCATAAACAATTGTGTTAGAACAGCTAATTGATCTTTGCAAGTGTAACGGTACTAAAATGCACAATTCATGTTTAAGGCATGCTAGTTTTAAAATTATTTATTATTTTAAACAGTTTAATGAACAACGAAATTCAAAATTGTTGCTCTTTGTGTATTATAGATTACTGTTGGCTGTATTTCCTATCAGGAAATAGCATAAAAAATGTAACAGTTTTGTGAAAGCTCCAAAGCATCACTGTTATTTTTAAGGTGCCTCGGTTACATCCATGTACAATTCTAACATACAGCTTCACAGCAAAAGTAAAAGATAAGCAGAGTGGTAAGATTAATTTACACTAGCACAGTTATTTTAATTTTGCTTTTTTTTTCAAATAATGATAGTAACAGTAATCTGAGGAAATTACTACATATGCATTGTAGTATATAATACTGGTAGAAGTATTCTACTAGTAAGTAAAAAATTGATTACAGTAGTATCAGTATGGAGGTTTTCTATAATTTCATATTTTAATGTCTTTACCTGACCCTTTCAGAGTTCAGCAGAAAGAAAATTAGTGTTAATGTTTTCAATTTAATTAGTATATTACATGCACTGTAACTATTAGTGGAAAACATTATATTAATGAATGTAAAAGTTAGCTGTAAATTACCTCAGAGTTATTATCAATTTCCCAAGTTACTGCTCCTTAAGATAACCCTCTCCCTATGGTCCTTCCGGTAATTTTTCTTTGCCTGATAAACATGATGATTAAACAGCACACAGTGCAAACCTTTGATACTTTTTAAATTAAATCCATGCCCAGCCTAAGGGCTGTGTCTGATTTCAAATAAATGTGTCAGTTAATCAGATAAAAAATTATCAGCAGCTCAAAGAAACAGCAGCCTTAGGCTTCATCAGTGCCAGAGAAAGCTGAACAAAGTAAGACATACGGACAATATCACATTATGAGTAAAGGTTACTGCTAAGCATATCACTGCGCAGCACTATTCACCACCTTAATAATGTCTATCTTAAATGAAATATTGCATACAACAGCCAAAATATTAACCAAAGAAAATGAATTGCTAGACCTGTGCCTATGTCTATTCACATGTATTGCAAGAAAATTTGAGCACTGTCATTCAGAAAAATGCAGAATATCCCTAAAAATTTACTCTGTTGAACAGATCTTTGTACGAAAATGAAGTATAAACTGCTGAAGAATGGTTAAACTAGATTCAATTTTTAACATGTACTTCACAGCTTTGCCACAACACAGTTCATTTTTTATGACCAAGATATAAAATATAGTCTCTAAATGAAATTGTCTTTCGAATTAATATCCTTCTTAAAGCTTGTATGAATAACTGAAAACCATTATCCATACTTAAATTAATGTTTAAGGTTATTTGTGCCTAAATAGTGATTACCATACAGTTTCAAAACTTCAAATTAAAGCACAACATATTTGCAGGTGGGTGACTGATAATATATATCTTATTAACAGGACTTTTAGGTTTCTACAACTATTTGAGTGGAAAACTCTTAAATATGAGCTTTGCCTTATAATTTGTGAAGCATTCTAAGATCACTAAATACAGTGATTCCAAACAGAGCATGTGATTTTTTTCTAAGCTTTGATAGGTCAGTCTGATGCAGCTGCAAGTAATCCAAGACAATATGGAAATATTCCTGAGACATAAGGATATAATAACTCTATGTCAAATTGAAAACCCACTATTTGGTAAGGCTCTGAAGACTAATTACAAATCACATCGATCATCTTAGTGATTGCAAATCACTACACATAATCTGAGACTTTCTTGTCTTCCACACAGGGACCTCAAAACACATCTCATGCCTTCATTCCTTACGAAGAAGTAGTTCCAAAACCAGGTGGGAATTAACATAATGTGGATTTACATGGAATCTCTGTGTGAACACTCTCATTATGAAGTTCAGAAGTCTTCAGTGGCCTTATCTCAACTTGCTTTGGAACTAAATTACTGAACAATGCTATCTATACAAGGCAATATGTATTGTATATGTAACTAATGTACTATGTAACTAATCTACTCTAAGAGCTACTTTTACAAATGCCCTTCATAGGACACAGGCACCCTACCACCCACCTTTAAGCAAAACTGATGGCCTTACTTCAAGTGGTTTACAAATGCATTTACTGAAACACCGCACACCCACACCCACCCACCACCTATTAATTCAGTGTAGGGGCACCTTCAGTATCTGACTGCAATCTCACAATAAACACACTTAATTAGGATATGTTCCTCTTCCTATCCAGAAGTGACAAACGCTGAGGGTGATGGTGCAGGCATATGTTTGTTTGCACATAATCACATACACACACCACAGCAAACAGAAAAGGAAAGAGAGCAAAAGAGACAGAAATACCACTCTCAAAGTCTAATATCAGACAGAAGTGTATTGAAAAGGCTAGAATTACATTCTAAACAGGAGAAATGGAAAACCAGGAAAAATCTTCCACTATAGCCGTATATCACACCATAAATGCAAGTTTTCCTGATATACTGATTCTCCATTTAGCCGCATTTACAAAGTGAACAATTAGTCTTAGAAATTATAAATCATTCATTAATGAATTATTTTATATATTAACTATTTTCATAGAATTCAATAAAGTTGCTACATCACTTTAGATCCCACACTATTTCACAAGATTTTTTTTCTAAATTATTTAATTTAGATTAACTGATTCACTTTTGCAATTAAAAAAGTGTCATACTAAACCCAGCAGGCATTTGGTAAAATTTAATATAGTTAGACATATTTATCAAAAAACATAGAATACTAAAATAAAAATCAACAGACATCCACTATTTTAAAGGCTACCTAAAGAGTTTTCTACAGAACTGTTTTTGTTTTCTTTAAACCTATATAACTGAGTAACTGTTAACTGAGGCCTACATTGCAGCCACAGGGCTACAAAGACTTTGACAATGAAGCAAAAGTCTCCAGCTGAACAAAAATTTTTTTAAATTGCATTTTGTGCAGAGAATTGGTTTCAAATAAATGTCTGCTTCAGCTTTGGGACTTCCAACTCTTAAATATTCAAATAATTACACAACAAACTTGCCTGCAGACACTTCTTTCAAGAAACCTTATTTACAAAATCACCTCCGCAAAGACTGATTATTTAATTTAATAGCCAAAATTAACCTGAACAGTCAACTCCACATTGAATAAATGACATTACATCAGAACAACAAGACGCCAGTCAGCAACTACAAAACAGTCAAGTAACCCTGCATATTTTTGTTCTGATGCTACACTGGATATTTTAAGTGCTGGTGATTTTATGTGTAACTGTTTTGCAATCAAGAGCATTTATATTCATCTAGAATTGATAGTTCGAATCTGTGATCAGATTTAAAAGCTAGGTTTTTAACCTACTGACATGTATAAATGCTTCAGAATGAAAAAGAAAATTAATAGTATTTGTGTTATGAAGGCAGGTACTGGCCTATATTATTATGTCTCAAATCAATGTCTTGCTGAAGACAAACCACTTACTAAATCAAGAGAAAGGTCAAAGGAATATTAGTTTGTATGTTTCTAGTTAAGAGAAGTTTCATGGTTTATATAATGAAACTCAGTTCACTTGCATCATACCCTGACCTCAGACAGGCAGAATTTAATTTTTGGATTTCATTTTTTAAATAGTATCTTTAACAAACTGTAAGAGCCAAAAGCCAGACTTAAACTAAATTTTTGAATATAGACACGAGGTCTTTTTCCCTTGCTTTGACCACATGGCCTCCATGCAGATCAGCTTCTAGATGCTAATGGCAAGGTACCACTCCACAATGAAGACCATCAAGACATGGATCCAGTACAGCATCTACAAAACAGAACAGACTCTATTGCTCTGGTTATCTGAGGTACACACCATGATTTGG
>VWZV01012199.1:1088380-1149250 GCA_013397155.1 Irena cyanogastra | reverse complement strand
GCCTTCTTATTCATTACATACAGTAGATACTCAGTTTTGTTTTCTTTTTTGTACAAACTGCCATTTATACAACCTTGTTTGAAAGAACCTCTGCTGCTCTTGAGAGTCTTGTGCTAACAGGCTTTTTGTAGCACAGTGGTTAGGCACAGCTTCGTTGCATTCAATTTGCAGGCTGGCTAACACTCAGTGGAAGGAGACAACCTCAGTCTGCCAGAGTAAGGCCTCTACATTTCCCTCTCATTTGCATTTCACACACCATGTTTCGATTTTCCACCATTAAACAATAATTTGTAGCTCTGTATAATCTTTTATTGGGGATCTCAGAAAGCGTTATGAATATTGTATGAATGAATGGAGCCTTGCAACACACCTGTGAAGTACAACTAGGTAAGAGTCATTATCACTGTTTTATGCAGGAGCAAGGTAGGATGTTAAAGCTTGGGAAGATTAGGCTCTGAATTTCATCCCCAAATTGTGAAAGCACTATCTCATAGCAAAGCAGACACCTGTTGAACCAGTGTATTTGCAAAAGGCTGATATGGGCAAATGAAGGTAACTTGAGTGCAGCTTCTAACTAAAACCTTTTATCTTCAAGGTCATGTAGCAAGTTTAGTAAGAGTGAGGAAGAGAACTGATGTCTTTAGTTTCACTGGTCTGTGTTTTAAACCCAGAGCTATTTATCCTTCTTGAAAGGCTGAAATTAACAGCAAAGTTATTATATTCCAGTGAGGATTAATCGTCCCCAAAACTTCATGTGGGTTTATATTTTTTATTTTTTTGTGTTTGCAAAATAGTTTGGTTTTCTTCCCCCTGACACTGTCTTTTCAGTCAGATTGTTCCCCACTGAGTTAAAAATACATGTCAAACAATAGGACTTAAGAGAAAAATCTGTGTATTCCAGAACTGCTTTCCCCAGGAAATACTAGCCAATTAATAGAGTAGAATAAGGGATTTTGCCTAGGGAGCCATCATGAAATAAGAAGCGTATATAAATACATGTACAAAGAGACACATACAAACACATTAAAAGAGCATTTCATTTGGACAGGATCTACTTATCAGCATGGAGATTTATGAGGCACTGTACAACATGGGCAAGCAGAAATCACAGGGAGCATGCTATTTTGAAAGGCTAATGAAATTTTCCATGTATATATTTTTTTCCTGCTGCAGCAGGTATCATCATGAGGACCATGAAGCTGTTATTGGTTAAGCCTCTGCTGCAGAAGTTCTTAAACAGATGTTCTTCCCCAAAACACTTAGGAGGATGTTACAATTAATCTATTTACTACCATTTTCATGTTAGAAGAAATTTCCCTGTCATACAGCTTGAGTATCTCTCTCTGACAATCTTCAGTAACCATTTTAACTCTTTCTGTGGAGACCTGCTCTGTAACAATTACACTTAATATTATTTCCTTACAGCTAGTGATATTTCTGGCTGGGTTTCAAATCCAGATTTTTCTCTATTGTCTTTGTACAAGTTGCCTGTGTTGTTTCTAAGTGATCTGTGCACATTACATGCAATATAAATTCATCCTCAGATCACCCACACTAGTCTTAATCTTCCCCACTTAAAGGCTAGTAAATATTCTTATATGGAATTATGCTAGCCATGTCAGGTGGGAAAAAAGACTTCCTAATAGAAAGACTCACTATTAAAAATCTCAGACTTAAAAGAAATAACTCACTTTCTGAAATCTTAGGGATAACTAGTGGCAGAAGCAATAAAAATCTTCTTTAAAAATCTTCCATGAATTATTAAATAAATTTCTTTCAAACTGCTTTATTACTCATAGGAATTGTATCAATCAACAGTGAGAGCTAAATTACTAGATCAGTCAGAAAATATTGTTGCAGCTAAAGAATCAATGCTAATTGAATCATTAAGGCATTATTACATGAAACCCAAATACCTCAGGATGATAACTCTTTGCTCTGTTTGATCTATCATCTACAAAGAAGACATAATACCAACAACGATAATGCTTGATTATTCTCCTAAGCACTGTATTTTCTCAACGCAGTATTTTTCTCTGTTGGTGTCTTTTTGCTGATAAGTCTCCCACTAGTAAATAAAAAGAAAAAAAAAGTGACTTTAGATTAATTCAGTGCAAATTCTCTCTGCAGTTCAAAGGCCAAACTCGCTTCAGCCACACTCCCAATGACTGCAATTAAGTTCAGAGCTGGGGGCATTTTTAGCTTAACCTACTTTTGCATTTTTGAAGGGCCTTGTCAGTGCTGCTCTTACTATGTTGATTGAAGCAAGGTTGAATCTGATGGAAACTTTTTATGATGTATAGTAAAACTCACATTGATTAGGGAACTCTGCCACATGTCTCCTCTATGTGTGTGTTTTGCCCTGGTTCAGTCCTCACTGACAGCCAGAAAAGTTGGCCGTTACTGCAGGACAGGAAGGCTATGGGTGCTATCCTTGGATTTATCAGGCTCTTGTCACTTAGATGAACAAGGATGATGTGGTACCCTCTGAGTGATGCACAAGCTCCCCAGCACTAAATAACTACAGTCAGTTTGCTAAACTTTGTTCCTGGGAGACTGAATAAACATTTCACTGTCTTCTGGCTGTGGTAACATCACTGTGTCATGGCTAAAGCGTAGTGACAGTCCGACAGCCTATGGACTACTGATGTGTATGTGGGTGAGAAAGGGAGTTTATGTGAGTGCTGGTGCATATGTGCCAGCAGTGGTGATGAGCATTGTATTTAGGCGGGTAGATGGAGGCTTGCTGGGGTAGACGGGAACAAGAGCATCTATGTGAGAAAATGTGTGACTATGTAGGTTAGAGTAGGCTTGAGATGGTGTTTTTGTTTTGATCTTTCTACTCTCTCTTTTTCTTTTTTTTTTCCCCTATGGAAAAACAACTTTGGCTTTAACATATGTGCTTACAGTCATAGCAGAATTTTGATGTATGGGTTATGCTTCTTTCCCATCTTCTCCCAAGAGTAAAACCTGCATATCATCTGTCAAAGAAAACAGAGTGTTTCCAGCCTCTTGATCTATCATTTTTCTAGTTAAGGAATATCATCTTGGTGTATAAGATTTTTTTTCTGCAAATTGACACCTTCCATTCTCATCAAAGTTCCTGAGTATTGTTTACATATAGTGATCAACTGACAAGCTGTAAGGACCTGAGAAAAGTAATTCAGGGAATCACAGAACCAGTAATGTATTTCTTTAATTCTAAAGTTCTTTGGCTGCATTAAGAGGATTAACACATAAAAGGTCTTGGTGCCAGCAAAGGCCTGGAGTGCACCTTTTGAATTTGTGTTAATGTAGTTTAATGGGTAGAACAATATAGATGCATAACTGCTTTTCTCATTAGGATTTGGTTTTCTCTCTTCTATTAAATTAAACATTCTGTTTTGTATTTATGCCAATGGCTCTTCCACAACCTTGCCAGGTTTTTTGCCTGCCAATCCAATATAGCAGCTGAAAAATTCACGAAGTACTTTCTTCTTTCCCCACTCTTTCTACATTTCAGCTCCCCATTGATGTCCTAAGCAAGCAATTGCCAAGTTTTGTAATCACAGGACTGCAGAGGCTCATCATCCCAGGCTGGTGTGTAATATGGAGCAAGATGCAGTGGTGGTGGTGGGAGAAGGAGCAAAACATCATGAAACCCTTTTCATTCAAGTCAAAATATCTCCAAAGATTTTTTTCTTTCTCCTCCTCTGCCATCCTCACCCCTCACCCCCTTCCTTCACTCCAGTTCCCAGCCCTGTGTAATCCATGGCAATGCAGCACAATATTACATCTTACACAATATTCACATCTTACCCAATGAAGTTCTTATCTTGACAGTAATATTGGCAAACAAACAAATCCATTAGAAGATCCCTCCATAGTGAAATAGAGCAATTGTGTTAAAATATCCACAGTTACAGCTTCGTTTTAGAAGAGACATTTCTGGGCATATCAGAAAGTTAAGAAATAATTCCCTAGGTGGAAATTTATCTGGGGTATGAGGCTAACAAAGGCACTCTGTGGATATGTGGGTCTTCTTAGGAGAGACAGAGATCTGACTCAGAGCTTGCTTCTGCTACTGAAAAGTGGTCTCTACCTACAACCACAAAATGCTCCAAATGTAGCCAGATTCCAGAACTAATTCACTAACAATTCTTGCAGCATGTTATTTTATTTTTTCCTTTGGATAGTGTCTATTTGGAAATGACCTATTCCCACCTTGTTCAGCTCAAGGTACTACAAACTGAAACAGTGACAACAATATGGCTGAATCAGAAGATTTTCTGCCATTCAAGGGATTTAACAGTGATTTACTAGCTCATGTGTCTTGTGCATTTCTTTTTCTGTATTTCCAATAAAGGCCTATCAGCAATTTCTTCAGACTTCTCCAGTTTAATTCATGAAGTCCGTCGCTAATCCTACTGATGTTATTGAGATTCATTCCATATTTTCGGTGAGAACAGGATTTGATATATAGAGAATGGATGAAATATTTGAAAGGAAAAGGAAGGATCCTGAGATCTTTCAGGTTAGTTAAAGATAAAAAAGTTGTAATATAGGGAAAAATGAGGCCAAGGATAAAATGCAAAGGAGGTTTCACTGCTGAATATTCTAAAAATACCAAGAACAACATCTAAAACTAAGGATGCAGAAATCAACACAACCTTTTCTATCACCTGTGATTGTGACAAATCTCAAATCCCAAGTTTCTTTTACAATTACAGGCTCTAAAGCTCATTAATTTCTCTTCCTAAGATAAGTATATTTACCAGTTGATTTTAAGAGGTTTTATTCGCTCCTGCAGTGCTCCATGTTTGAATATCAGGGCTTAGAAATCAGATGTGCTTACCAAGATCAGCGAAGCTAAATCCTGTTTTCAATCTGCACCTTCAGAATGTCACTCCATACTCATATTTCAAATGTGGCACGTAGGCCACATTCTTAATATCATTCACAAGAAGGCTGCTGGTGAGAGTCAGTCCTCAGGTACAGCTAGACATGGTTTTGCCTCTTAATGGAGTCTAATTTATGAACTTAATTCTCTTCCATTCTCTGCTGCCAGGCTTATGTTTCAGGATACATCATCTGCTCATTCCTGCCTCTAGACCTGTACAGTCCATGAGAACTGGCTTCAACACAGAGGTGGACGATGGCTAGCAGAGGACTTGGGAATCTAAGAAATGTTCAGAACAGAAAAAGGCCACTTTTATTTCTCTGTTTCTGTTTTTACCCCGCTTTCCTAATTTTACGTTCTGTCCCTTGGTTCTCCTCCAAAAATAATTCTAGACATTTCTTCAGTGTCTGAAATGCTTTGATTTTAAAGTCTTGTTCCAGCAAGTTAAGTTAGCTCCCTATAGTAAACCCTAGAGAAATTCTCAAAGAAAACAGATGATTACATTTTTCAGTGTTGGATTTCTCAGAACCTCTTAGACTGCCAGCAGATCATCTAGGCCATGCAAATCAAATCCCACATGAATTCAAACCTAGTTTCTAGGTAGCCTGAAAATAGTTGTTGAATTTGCTCACCATTTTTATTTGGGTGGACAGCTTCTGGTCTGCAATTCCACGTGACTTTGCATGTTGGCCTTTCCTGCAAATGTTCTGCTCTTAAAAAAGCTGTTGGCTGGGATCAGCCGCAGCAACAGACTTCCTGCTCAGTCTGGTGGCAGTAATTGATTGTGTTGGGATCTGATGGTGTTAAGAAAAGCACAGTGAAATCTGTCTGGAAAGTGCCCTTTGGACCAGAGCTGTGACACTTGCTGGTGATATTTGAAGGGAAGGTTTTGAAAGGATTGCAAGTGAAAAGTAGATTTGCTGAACTGGACCTGATGTGAAATATTCAGGTCAACTTCATTCTTTATAGAAAGACAGTAGGAAGCACTGACTCCCCGTTTGTTTCCCATGACCATCCCATTCCGTGTCTTGTAACCTGTGTGGGATCTGTGCAGCTTTTGTCCCTTCCTTGATGAGCTATATTATAGCAGGAGAAGATGACAGTCTGGTTCCTTTCTGTTCTGCACCCAACTTCCCAGGCTTTGGAAGTCAAAGGGAAAAAGCACCACCTACATCATTCTTGGGGCAGTGGTGGCCCTGACAATATGCAGTACTACTCCTTCTCCTCCAGAGATGCCTGGAGCAACTCAGGATCAGGAAAAAGGAGAACAGGCTGATGGCAGATAATGTGAGATTTTGAAAGCAGTTCAAGTAGATTTAGCCAGACCAAGAGTTGAAAAAGCAGCTGGTCTGTGAACTGTATGCTGAGTGCCCTCCCTTGTGCTGCTGCTGGCCCCTGCCCAAGTGCTCAGGTGAGTAGGGAACTTCTATGTCCTCTGTGTGTGCCACTTCAGGCTCCTTCTCCCCACCCCTGCTTCCTCCCGAGCTGGATGGTGCTGTGGTGCCCTCCATGCCCCTGACTCTCGGTAGCTATCTTGGTAGTGAGTACAGCAGCTCTAATGTGACCCCATTAGTTGTGATTTGTAACAGCTCACACACTGTGTGACTGTCACCACTCACTTCCTTCCCCTCTGCTTGCTGCACCTCAGACCCCTGGCTGGCTGGATGCTGGCCAGGGCAGTTCTGGCCTGCTGGTGGTTTCCTTGTCTAAATCCTGTCCTGAGTAGAAGAGCAGCTTGGTGGTTGAGGATCTGTCTCAAAGAATTTCCTGTGAGCTTTCCAAATCCGTTCTGTTAATACTCACTGTGAATTGATTGGCTTTTGCTTTTTTTGCACAATAGTATGACAGTGTATTATTGATGTTGAGATGCTTCATTATGCAGAGCTTCCTTTGCTGTCTTTGTTGCTGAGCGAATGTGTGGCTGGATATTGGTCACAGACCTCAAACCCTCCAATAGTTTTTGTTTTGCTTGACCATGAATCCTGTGACATAATTAATTAAAACTTAGAGGTCCCAATAATTTAGGTACAGATTCTGCCTTCAGCTATCTGTGTTTTTTTCACCAACATGTAAGATTTCTCTGTTTATTTTAGATTCATCTATCCTCATCTTCCTTTGATTTTTCAAAAAGGCATTTGCTATTGAAATTCAGTGCAAAAATAAGGAACAGAAAATTATAGAAATCTTCTTTAAAATACAGCTTTGGATAAGACCCTGAGTTTTCCCCTTCTCAGATTTTACTGGAGCATCCCTCACTCACTGAGGCTTGGTTCCTAAAATCCTCTCCGAAAAATTCAGACTTAGACTTTAGCACTCCAGAGCTATTTTGAAACCTAAAAGCACCTAAAATGGCTCAGGCTGAGTCTCCATTTGAGGATAATCATCCACGCATTCTGCATTCCTGCTCAGATTGTTTATGCTGAGCATTCTCTTAATCTCACTCACTGTAGTGCCATTTTCTTTGTACGAAATAATAATTCAGACTCATGGTGTTCTCTCCTTTGCCACCCACCTGAATCCAGGCCCCATGCTGAGTGAGCAGACCCAGCTTCAGTGATGGTGCAGGAATGCTTGGAATCTCTCTGATCTATTTCCAGGGAACATTTCCCCATGGCATGGCCAGCAAGCAAGAACATTTTCCTTTACTTCGCAACAAAGCTGGAGCCCTTCCTCCATTCAGGCTCCTCTGTACTCAGAGGTTGTGCCTCTGATCCCAGAACATTTATGGAAGAGGAATGAGGGAAGGAGTAATGGCAGATAGTTCTCATCCACTGCCATGTCCACAGAGGGGGAAAAGGCTAGCTGGTTCATCTGTATGAATGTTCATCTGTACTTCTCTGCAAAGTCAAATATTTGAGGTACTCAGATGATGGAAAATTCAAGTGATATAATTAGAAGACTATCTAGGACCAGACATTAAGTTTAAAGGTGTGATGAAAATTAGGCTTCTACATGTTTCATCATCCCAGGTGGGTATCTACTGAGATCAGTGCTTTTTAAAACAACACTGCCTTTCTAAATATTTAAACATGAGTCAGAAGCTTATTTTCAGAAATCTGGTTATGGAAACACATAGCAGAGTCATACAAATATTTTTCTTAGTCTTCCTTTTAATGAAGATAGTACTGATTTGCAGCTCTTCAAATTATCTACTAATGTCCAGCAGCTTGACTTCGAAAAATAATTCCTCAAGTACCACACTGTCTTTAATACAAAAAGCCATATCCCATCCTTTTTTGGCAAATTAATATAATTACTTCTATTTTGAGAATAAGGAGCAGAAGCATTAAAATGATTGGTCCTATCTGCTGAGAAAGTTGGTAGTAGTGCTTCAAAGAAGAAATCTTGGCAATCAATTCTTTTAATTTGGCTTTTTCTGCCTTCAGGATATTTTGAAGGTAGAATTTTTTTGACAAACTATAATGTGTTTTATTTGCAGAAACTAAAATTATTTCATTCCTTTGTTTTAAATTGAAATTCCAATTGCATTTACTAGTATGAAACCCAGGACTATTTATAGGTTTTCACCTTTTCCTTGTTGGCTACCGAACACTCTTTTTGACTAAGAAACAGAAAATGAAGTAGAAAATTAAGGTTAAGGATTTAGCAGCAGGGAAGGGTAACTCCCCAGATTTGGACAACAAAAAACATCTAGGTGAAAATTTTAAAGCTGCGAAAATTAATAATTTTCTCTTATTCAGTTTGCATTCTTCTGATGATGAAAGTTTGAAAGTTTCTTTTCTTTTTTTGCCTTATATTAAAATTGGTTTTTTCCTTACATGAAAGTTAATTGATGAAAAATAATGAAAAGACATTTCAATTCCCTCTTCAATTCTTCCTTCTCAAAAGTGAAGAACCTTTACCCTATGTCCACAAACACGTCCCTGCTACACACATCAGCTGTAGTAGTAGGTTTTCCAAATCTAATCTCACCAGAGGAGAGAAGAAATGGAATAAATTATTGAAATCTGGGGCAATAGCAACCCAAAACAATCTAGATTCAAACGACTGGAAAATATATTAGTGCTGAATTTGTTAAATATTTTCAATTTTAAGAGGGCATTAAACCAGGTTTTTCACCTTATCAGATCCCCACCTTCATTTTGTTGCCTGTTATGGCCAGTCAGAACTTCCTGGTGAAGTCTGAGAACATCTTGCAGTAAAAGCAGGTGCTGTTCCAAGAGCACAAAACACATGAGTTAAATGAGACACCGCCTCATATTGATGGAATTGAAAGGGCCATTGCACACCTATAAAAAAATTTGGGTTCTATTCAACAGAGAGCGGTGGTGTAAAATGCACATTAAGACACAATTAAAGACAATGTCATTATAAGCAATTTTCTTGTTGGTAATGCAGCTCTCTTGACTCTTTCTTGTTCTCTTATATTATGTTGGAAACCTGATTATTCTGCTGCCAAAGGATAAGATGCTCTGGAAGTCAGTCTGTTTTATCTTATGTGCCTGGCTGTCACTTCTCTTTGGATATTTAGAGTTCTGCATCTATGGACTGTTTCAGCATCAAAAGCACACCCCTCACAATAAGTGATAAAATAGGTCCCTGAGCTGGGTACTCTAAGCACTTTGCCAGCTCTAACAGAAACATTCAAAAAGAATTAATTAAAATGAGCTCCCAGTCATTTCCAAGAACCAGTGTTCTCAGGGCACTGAAGCCGTGGAACACACAGCTTCATATCCAGCCATGCCTTTTTCCAGCTCTCTGAGCAGGAACTCAACTCTTCCATCTGCTAAAACCAAACCTTGATGGGGGATATAGGAGCTGTATGTTCCATTGACATAAATTTAGTTTCACTTTTGTTTGTCTGACAAAAGTGTTGCAAAACCTTTCTGGAGGAGCTTCTAGATAGGAGAAAGGAGAAATTACCTATTCAGGTTCCATCTCTGTCTGCTAAGGACTGTGTACTTAAACCTGGTCTCATAGGCGTGTGACCTCTATAATCACAAGAGTCACTGCAGGAAGGGGCTGTGCTCTGTTCTAATCAGAGACCAAAAAACAACAACAGAAAAAAGGAATAGGAGAAGCTTCCATTAAATGGAATTTATACTTCCTAGCTGTCCTGGTTAGAAAACAGAAGAAA
This sequence comes from Irena cyanogastra, assembly GCA_013397155.1. Classification (NCBI taxonomy): domain Eukaryota; kingdom Metazoa; phylum Chordata; class Aves; order Passeriformes; family Irenidae; genus Irena; species Irena cyanogastra. The sequence continues at coordinate 1,139,273 of VWZV01012199.1, read as the reverse complement.
GTGTCTTATGATCTTAGAGAAGTTCACCTGTGTTTAAACACGATGTAGAAGTGATGTGGAGGGAAGATGAGCAATATCTTCTGTCAACATCACAGGCTCTATAGCTGGTTTTGGTTCTCCAAAATGTGAAAGCATCTAAGAAATTTCAAATACATTTTTAGTTCCGTAAGAAAGTTCCACTGTTTTTCTTAGGAGAAAGGAAAATATTTGGTCAGGACACAGAGAAATAGGAAGGGATACGGAGCCCTTTCCAGAGTCCAAAAATAAATATTTCTGTTCACTCTGCTCTCAAAAGGCATGTGCTCACACAAACTAACAAGCACTCCTTTGAGAGAGTTAGGACATGAGGGCATTTTTGTGGCAAGCTTATATTTTTTGGTCCAGATTCTGCTTTGGCACCTGTTTGGCCTCGAAATTTAAGCTCCTTTCTGAAAAGCAGGGTTTGTCTCTTAACTGTGTTGGAAATTGGAATCTCAGTGATTGGAAATTGGAATCTCTTGTGATCCCAGCAACTTGTGAACAGCCTTTGTCCTTCCATGTCTGTCCTCCTAACCCCTGCAGAATTTAAAATGTGCAGGAGCCTCCTAAGCAATGGCTTGTGCCATTTCACTGACTTTTACTTCTATCACCACCAGTAATAATAAAAGCAGTGAAATGAAAGCTGTAACAAGCTGCTGCTTTGGCGTAATAACTTGGAAGTACTTTATCCATAGTTAATATGCACCTGGTGCACTCTCAGACAAACACCCCAAGCAGGGACCAGAATAAAAATGATGCCCAATACATATCTGAAAATAGTACAAATTATCTTTGACATTACTAGCATCCTTACTACACTGTATGTGTGTTCCCCATATCTGGAACGTGTTGGTCATATTGCATTGAATCTCATCTTTCTTAGACATTTGAAAAAAAAAAAAGAAAAAAAAGTCTTTCTGCAGCACTGGGAAATGTAAAGAAGAGTAGGGACTGTTTTAGGTGAACAACAATGCTTGAATTCAATGCCAGGGATCTGTTTCTCCTATATCCTTTAGGTTTTAATTTTCAGTTACTTTGTAGGAATTAGGAACAATTTCTGAAGAACATGGGCAGGGTATGGTTGGATTTGCTACCTTGAATCATGTCTAATACCCCAAGTCTAATACCTTTACCTGGGAGTGCTGATCATTTGTGGCATCAGAAGAACATAACAAAACCCAAAAACCCCACCAGCATTCAAGGCATGCAGGGATCTTTTGCGGTGAGGAATGAGAATCTTATTCCCACTGAAGCGCATTTTGGATACCAATAATAGCTTGTGTTGTTCCTGATGTTATTGATAAAGTTATGCAACTCATCTTGTCCTTTGGCCTCCCCGTGTGATGAATTAATTCCTCAAGTTTAGTATAGAAAGAATTTGAAAAAAAAATATAATTCACTTCAGAAATTCACTTTCTGTTAAATTTACTGAATTTTCGTTTTCAGATGGTATTAGAAGTTGTATAGTTCCTTCTATTTTTATTCATGCCTGCAGTAAGTAATACCTGTGCATCCTCTACTTCAAAATGCAGTAAGTTGAGCTACGGATCTGACTCCATTTGGATCAGAATTATGGATTTGTATTAGAAAGATTTCTTCCTTGTTTACTTGCATGCATTCTTGCATGCTTCTCTTTCCAATGTGCCCTTCCTGGCTGCACATTTGAATGGGTTTGTCTGGCTTAAATTATTATTAAATCTCATATTTTACTTTAAAGATATAATTTTGGTAAGTAGATTTTTTAATGCCTAGAGATCTTTAACCTCTTGGTGCATTTGGTGTAGACCAGACAACTTAGATAAGAAAACCTCATCTGGAATGAAAACACAGCCTATTCTTTCAGAGCTGGTACTCTGCTATTTCCCTCTCTTCTCTCCCTCTTGGAAGGTCATGTTACAGTGTTAAGTACAAATTTCCATTTGGTGTTACTTTAATAAGGGTTTTCAAGCTGTTCTATTTTCCATACTGTCCTTTGCTCAGAAAACAGAATGACTCAGATGTGTTGTATTGAGTACAGGCTTAATGGCAAAGCTGAGAAGTTAAGCCCTTTTTGAAAATACTGTTTTCAGGCTCTTGCAGGTTATTTGATGAGTCAAACACAAGTGGAACTCTGAATTAGAGAATCTCCTCAGCCAGTGTTCACAGCCAGCCTGGGGCCTATGCATCACAGCCACCCTGCTTACAACACTCACATTAGAGCTAAATATTAATAGCTTTAGTTATATACATTAATAAATAATAATCTATTAGGTCTCAAGCTTTATGCTGGGCTTTCACATACAGAATTTGTCTCATCTTTCCTCTTACAAGAAACACTTGTAACACGGAAATTTGCATAGACACCTCTAGTAGCCTCGTTAATGCCATTACTATGTGTGAGTTAATTTTAAAAGATTTTTTAAATGGTCGAATTTTCTGTTGAATTGAGTCTATGAAGGGCTGTGTTAAGCACCATATCAATTGAATTACACTGTCCCCATCCTGCAGAATCATTGCCAATCTTTGGAGAGTATAAAAATACCATTTACATAAGCTTTTGTCCATTCATAAAATCTGATAATAGGAGTCTTGGCTAACATTTTAATATACAAATAAAGGGCCAACTAGACCTCTTATTAACAATTGCTTATTCCTTTTGTTGCTGTAGTTATTTCTAAAAAGAAATAATTGAATGTCTTTAAGGGTAAAAATATTTTTTTCAGATGAGTATTTTTTTTCACACAGGAATACTTTTTCAAATAAGAATATTTTTGATAGATACTCTTTTTTGTACAGACATCTCTTTCAAAATAATTTGGCAGTTAGTAATTCCCAGGACCACATATCACTTCCAAAATAATTTAGCTCTTACATACTACACTGTCTTAGCCCATCAGAGTTGAATGCCCTCAGCAAATATTATGGCTTTGTTGGACTGGAAAAGAACAAGTTAGAAAACCAACAGGATTGAAAATTGCTGCACACCAGACTGGGAAAATAATATTCCCATTTTCATATTCAGGGAATTATAACAGCTGGGTAGACTTTCAGGTTGTAAAAGTTTCTCTTTGCTAATCATAAAATGATGCAGGATAAATATTTGTAAAACTTTGTATGCATCTCCTCAGGTAGTAATTTTTCAGATGAAAAAATGTGACCCAAAAAAAGAAAGTCTGAGTTCAGTGTCTACACTGTGACAGACAAAATAGGTGAGCCATACCTTAGAAATAAGTGATGGGCCCCATGTGATGTAAACCCCATGCAGTCCTTGCAGTGCTCAGGCCTAGCCCCTCTTTTCCTAGCTCTATGCCTTTCTGTGTTTCACATCCATTCCAGACTCACTCCCATTGTTTAAGTTTATTTCAGTGTTACTTCTTTATTTTTAATTACCCCATTACAGCCCAAATGAAAGGTGGCTTTACCTTAGCATTTTGGTACAGAGGAGCGGTGCAGTTTTGAAACAAATACTCTGATTGCCTGCACTTACCCCCTCTTGCTACATTTCTCATGTGTGGTTTTGCTTCATGTTAAATACATTCTTCTGAGATCAGAAGCTCTGATCTGCCTATGTGTCCAGAGGATTTAAAATCCTAAAGGGAGCATGGGAGTCTGAACCAGGGCTCCATCTGCTATAGCACTTTACATCATGTACAGAGTGGGGATGCTTTCATCCAAGAAAACAGATTAGATTTTGTCTGAATTTACAGCAGAACTTCATATGGGGGAGAGGTGGGGGCCTGAATATCAAGTGCTCTGACCTAGTGATCCTCTTCTGTTGTGTTAGAAAAATTTCTTCTGTAGACATAGTAAAAAAAATTGTGGGTATTGAACCCATGGGTTCTCAGCGTTGTGATAAAACTATCACCAGCCATTCTTTTTCTCATCTGCTTTCTACCTCCAAATGATGGGACGTTGTACTGTGTTCTAGAGCTGCACTTGATAGAGGAAAATAAGGTGTGCCACAGAATAAAAAGGGAAATATTGTCATAGGACAATAATTTTCCATTCTTCCAGCTCTGCAGGCAAAGAGCAGATATTAGCTGCCACTGTGAAACAAAATTGAATGACATACAAAATGCTAACACGCTTTCCTAGTGGGAGTGCTTGTAGTGGTAACAGGTAATTGCTCGTACTACTGCTCTGGAAGGTCACTCTGGATTGAAACACAGATGCTTCCATCTTGTCCTTGCTTGTACAGTTGTCCTTGTCCTTGTAAGTACAGTTACAGAGAGAAGAAAAGGTGGCCTGCTTTAATGGGAGCCTGCTGCTGCCGAGCCTGCGAAAGGAAATTCAGGATAATATCTTTCTGAGAGTTCTGCTACTATGAAAAGACAATTAAAAGATGAGTGGCTTATACTGTTACATTGACCCGAGCCTACAAAACAAAATGGCAGAATTTTTTTTCTGTGGCAGTTTCGATATGCTGGTTGTCAGAAGTGGGATAGCTTCCACTGGAAAGTTAAAGGAACAGATGGGAAAATGTATTTTACTCTGCAGGGAGGAATTCTGTATTCCAGGGCAAGAAGTGTGAGAAATGTAAAACTTGGTATTCTATCAAATTGCTCCATGAGTTCAGGTAAGTCATACTTTCCAGCATTTTCAAACAAAACTGCCTGAAATTAGGTCATTGCAGTTTTGAAGCTTTCCTAACTGTATGAAAGAAATGAAGAATGGCCAGAGCCCTGCACACACATGGAACATTTATCTGGTTGAGAACTTTGCTTGTGGGGAATCCTCACTATTAAGCAGAATTTGCTGCTTTCAGAAAAATAAGTGGTTGTGTGCTGCTGTCCTCTAAGGAAAGCCTTTTGAATTAGCTGTTTGAAAATTCTATTATAAACATGCAACAAGATTCCTATGCAAAAGAAACAAGAAGAAATACCAACTTCTGATCCAGCTCTGCCACCTAATATGAGTAGGGCACTACTCAGCCAGAGCGTGAGTGTGCACTAATTGCCTCAAATCACTGCTGATTTACTACACGGGTAAGGGCCATCATGCACAAACGACCTGTAAATGTTGGTGCTCAAAAGCACTTTTGTGATGTGCATCACCTTCTTCTTGCCAGGATACAAGCATGTAATTTCTCTTTCTGCCTGCCTAGTTCTACTCTGCTGGAATCCACTTAAAAATCCCTTGCAGAGCCGATGTGGATTCTTTCTGCTAAGCCACAAACAAGGACTCTCGAGGTTTCATTCTTTGAGATCCAAGCATGCTTTCATTCCCTTTCCTGAAGAACTGACTACATATGTTTGATGTCTTCACTTCTCTCAACAGGAATACATAGATTTAATCCTGCAAAGGCACACAAACTTTATTATTTTCCCCATTGTTACTGACCAAAACACTAAGTGAGTTTGGTGAGACTTGACTTAAGTCTTCTTAAGACTTAAGCAAAACTGTCTTACAGGGTAAGGACAGCATAGAATTAAATGCTTGTGCACTGTCAAAATACTGACAGTTACAAAAGGCTCCAGCCGGTGACTCATTGGAGACCAAGCAATGAGCAAAATTACTTCAATATGCAGAAGAAATTTAGATGCCCTGAGGGAATACTAATTTAGAGAGACATTAATAAGGATTACTACTTGTTTTATGATGTGGCCTGAAAGAAATCAACCAGACCAGACCTGCTGCCTGTGCATGCTCTAAGCCATAGTCACAATTCAGAAAGGAAGATGTTAGCCATCCATCTTGGTTTCAGATTGCCTTCTCCGACCTCTTATGCCCCTCTTCTTTTCTTCCTCTAATTAAACAACTTCTTTATGACTTCATCTGTCCCTCCCATTTCCACCTTGCACCTTTCTCTGCCTTACCTGAAAATTTACTGAGTTAATAACCTGCAGGTGTTGCCGCAGGTGCCGCCTCCTCCAGTCTGACAACCTGTCTGATAACCCACTTCTACCTGCCCTCTTTTTTCTCTGTTCTATGGTAATTGCCCTCATTAATGCCTCAGGAAGTTTCTTTGTAGACAAATCTCCTGTTCTCCTTGCCACCCTGCACCCTTTTGCTTGGGTTTATCATTCCTAAAGAAGTTTTCCTCTGTTCTTTTTTCCATTCCCTCCTTTGCATCTTGCAGTTACTGAGCAGTTTCTTCTGGCCCACTTAACCTCCAGTTTGGAAAAGGAAGCTGCACTTTGGCATGTCAGCCTGGAAATACTGCTGACCCCTCATTTACTTTCAGCTGTCTGACATGCTCAGCCCTCTGCTCTTTTGCTTTGCAATGTTTCTTCTGCCACATTTTATGGAAGAGAGTCAAAAGATGGAAGGATAATCTGTGAGTCACTTGTGCAGTGGCGGCTTGCAGATCTTCTTCTTTCCACCCTAATTTTTTTCTATCCTGCCAATCTTTTATTTTAGTTTCTTCAGTACAGGGCTGAGAATTCTTTTAAAAAGAACACTGAATGCCTCTCATTGCAAAGTATGTTTAAAATATTATCAATACTTACAGAAGAATTTCTCCACTTTCATCTGCAGAGTGTATATAAAGGATTTTTCTTTTTGTCAGAAAACATAATCTTATAACAGAGCTTTTAGAGCCTTATTCATGACAGCTCAAACAGGGAGATTATATACCCTTTGAGCTCTGCTTCTCTGATTAGAAGCCAACTTTTTCCTTATGTGCTTGTGCTTTTTCTGTTCTGCCCCATGCCTCCTTCTCCCCCACCCTCTGCCATGTTGTTTAAACTTGATTTGACCATGGAGATACTGTAATCTGATGATTTAGGATACTGAAAAAATATTAGTTATTGGAGATATAGGATGTCTCGGTGGCTGAGTGGAGAAGTATAATTTAATACTGCTCTGGACACTTTGGTTGTGAAATTACTAAGTACTCTGGTAGTCATCTGAAGTTTCTGATTGTGGATACACTTGCCTTGTCAAGTGAGTCTATCAGTGACTTCTAGGCAGAGAAGAGAAACTCTCAAAAGAGAAATGAGAGAGAATATTATATAGTTTTATTTTAATATATTTGCTGATAGCATTGAATATTTGTTCAATGTTTTAATATATCTTTTGGGTTGATTTTTTTTTATCTGCCCATGAATTAGTTATTGCCATATGTGCTATAAGTAGAGTTTGTGTCATTGTTCAACACTCATCATTGGACTACGAGACTTAACAACATTTTCAGTTTCTCCTCTTTGACATTTTTAGGATAAATGTGTTTTTGCAGTGGCTTGGTTTATTATGTAGTCAAAGCTGCTGTCAGAGCTACCCAGGCAGCTCATCCCTGGTTTGTGACATTTCAATAATTGAAAACTATAATTTAAAATAGGGATAAGGTCACTAAATTAGGGTTAGGGTTAGAGTTAGCATAGTAAAATAAAGTGGATTGTGTGCAGATAATATCAGAATTTAACATGTAAAGGATCCTCTTTTTAAAAAGGTTAGAAAATGGATAATATCTTAAAATATGATTTCAGATTTTAAAATTGTTAATGACTGATCAACTGACATTTTGTCATTTTTCCAGAGAATAGTGAAGCTTTCACACCTCTTAGAGCATAAATCTGAAAGGCTGCACAAGGCTTCAAGAATTCTTTAAGAAAGCAATCTATGAATAATAAAGGGCAGCCTCCTATTTCGATTTATTTCTGAAAAGTAATATATTTAATGAAATTCCATAATATCTATTGCAAGTGGAGTGAGTTACTTATTAATTTGATTTTATTTTTTATAGACTAGGAGTGTTAGTCACTGTAATAAAAATGAAATGTGTAATTTCTAAATAAAGAAACTTAGAATGTCTATGTTGCTAGCAACATGTATTTGCGTGGAAAAACTTGTCTAAAGCTGACCCCATACTGGGAAAATTGCTAATCTCCGAAGAGAATCCTAAACAACTCAATACAAATATTTTACTGCATTTATTTGTGAGGTCATCTTGCACATCCTGAGACAGTATTTCATTGCATGTTGGCAATGCGAACGGCTTATGCCTGCAAAATGTTTTGTTTCCCAAGGAATCTTCTCATCCCTACACCATGCCATAGTTGCCTCATTTAATATTTTCTCAAATTAACATGTCAAGTCCAGCCTTTATTTTTTGGGTTTCTTTGTTGAATTGTCAAAGTCTCTTCCAGCCTTCCAACACTGAGTGAAATCCTGGCTTTGATTGAAATTGGTGGCACATGTACTGAGTTCAACACAGTCATGACTTCCTCACCTGAATGTATTAATTTTATATTCATTAACAATACTAAAACCAATAATGATCTCTTATGTCTCAAGGGTGTGATGGCTCAATTTATCATCTTTATATATCTGAACAGTTTTGGATGAAGCAGATGTGAAGTATTATTCTTAATATTTAAGTGCATGTCTTAAAAATATGTCTCAAATTCATCTGCATTTACCTAAAGGAGTGTGATAATAACCATGGTGAACCTTCACTTTTGCCATCGTCCCAAGGCATTCTCCTGAAGAATTGGGCTGCTCATGTCTCCTTACTGGGCAAAAAACTGGCTGTATGGCTTGTCCAGTTATATTTTCTTTCCTTTCTGTATTCCCTTGTTTTCATATTTTGTGAACTGATTCTTTGTAAAAAAACTTTATTCTGTGGTGTGTCATGAAGTGCCTTGACTCCTGAATCTGAATCCAGGTGAGAACTTAACATGCTGTTAATATAATTAGCAACAGCACATTTTACCAATTGTTTGTTTAGTTCTATACTAGCATTTAAGACTTGCTACATCATTGATGTGGTATTTCTATGAAATTAGGTAAAAAATACTACAGATGTTTTTAGAAATGGTAAACACTCTGGTTATAAAATAATGCCCCACTGGCCTGGTGGTCTACAGCTGGACATGGAGCTAAGTAGGTTTACCACACTCAGGTTGCAGTGGCTCTATGGCTCATCCCCTTTCTCGTTAGAACATTAAGGCTGGCTGTAGACCTCACACTTTAATTGTCTTTGAACAGAGCTGTTTACATGAAGCCCTAAAGTGGAATTGTTTTTACGTGCTTCTCCTTTGTTGCACGTTAAGGTTTAATTAGCAAAAAAAATCCTGTTACTTCAACACTAGAGACTAGCTAACGGACCTCCTAAATATAAAATGAAATGCACAGTCAACCTTTATGCTGGTCATAATGCTGTTACCTAAATACTGTTCTAACTCCTATTGTAAACTCTGATTTGATTGATTTTGAAATGTTTTTACCCAGAGTGTCTGGCACAACTTGTTTTTGTGAGTAAGCTGAAGTCAAAATGTCTGAACTGAAGAGACAACTGCTCCTAACAAGCTTTATTTGGGGTTTTCTCTGGTTCAAGTGTCCTTTCTTCAGAATGGGAACCGAGCTGGAATCCAAGTTGAACTTAAACCAAGAAAAACAATTCTCTAAGCATACTTTAATCACCCATAAATATTCTCATGGCTCTAGAGACTGTCTGTCAGAGGAATCTGTTTCTGAAAGAATAGAAGGCTTTTCCCCTATGGTACTAGAAATTGTGGGTGCAGAACAAAAAAGTAGATGTAGCGCAGATGTATATAGGAAAATGTATTATTTTGTTCACTTTTTGTTTTGGGGTGAGAGGCATGAAGCCAAAATTAGATTGATGATTTCCCAGTGGGATACATAAGGAATGGCAAATGAAAGGGCTCTTGGTATCTGCAGCTTTAAGGATGTCTTGACTATTTATTACAACTATTGTCACAACAGTGAAAAAGGCTTTTGGTAAAGTACTCTCTGCAAAATCTCTTGACTATTTTTTCCACTTAGTTTTGGTTGCTAAGTCCTGTTTCTATACATGACATCTTTTTGGTTCTTTTTGTATTATAATGTCTCAGCATCAATATTTCATCATGGACACTTGTTTTGATATTCATCTATTGATATAGCAATGGGCATCTCACATATCCCTCTGTTTTAAATTTGGTTCTCAAATCACACTTTGAGAACACATACTAGGATGGGATGCTATGAGACATTGCTGGGATATTATAAGACATAAAATATATTTGATCCAGCTTACAGTAAAATTTGAGATATATAACTAAAATTTTGATTATGCTTCCTCTTGAAGCTTCCATTTCAGAAACTCTCTTTGTTAGAGAGAATCACACAAGTGTTTTGTATTTATGGTTAGGAACAGGATCTCTCGAGAGGATTAGGTTTTGCAACAATTTCATGCAGTTTGCAAATGAAAGAGGATTTCTTTAGTCTGTGTTATTATTTATTACAACATTTTCTAGAAACTTTACTTGAAATAAAACTTGTCTTTTGGAAAACTTAAATTTTCCTTTAAAAAACTGTTACCAGTGTTTTGTTTTCTTTGGAAGAGAAAGCAAAATATTTAATTTTGAGTCTGGTTAATCTGAAACAAAGTTTTTCATTGTGTTGAACTGTACAGGAACATCTTCCTTTTGCTGTTGATTTTCTGAGCTGATTTAATACCTCACAAGAGAAATAGTTGAAGTATCTACTCCCTCTCTCCTCTGTAGGGATTAGCCTTGGTCTACAACACACTCACAGTCTGTTCTCTGGTTGTACACTTAGCATCCGTCATGGGAGATCTAATCTCTGGAATGTGACATGAAACGCCACAAACACATCTGAGAAGCAATATCTCAGATTGCAAGTGTTCCCACTAATATCGTATTAAACTTAAAGAGTTTTCTTTTCAATGGACAATGTCAAACATAAATAGTTCACCAATTCTGAACATTTTTTAACATCTGCAAACAATTGCTGGAAATATTTAATAATTAAAGCCATAACCTTCAACATGCTTTAGGTATAACAGTGCTGGAGAGGTGGTTCTTGTTTGTCATTCTGAGTGGACAGGTATGGAAAAAAATGCAAGAGGAATTGCATTTACTGGTATGAAATCCTGCAACATGGACTAGAATACTTATTAGAAGACTATAAATAAAATTCAAATTCCTTTGACCACCATGCCTTGGCAGGTAGTCTGCAATTTCTGAAGCACACAATTACTGTTAGTGTGTTGATTTTTGTGGTTGGTTCACTGACTAGCTACTCATGGGATTTTTCTCTTTCCTCAGATATTTGCCAATATTATTTTCATAGTGTATTAATTAGGTTCTCCCATTTGTTTGAGTCTTTAACTGTGTTGCTGGGACAGCTCTAAAGCTTTTCCACTAGGCAACAAAAAGAAAGTTGATGGAAACTCCTCATTTGCTCTCTACAGCTCTCTGAAAGGAGGCTGTAGCCATGTGGGGGTCAGGCTCCCAGGCAACAGCAACAGGACAGGAGGACAGAGCCTCCAGCTGCACCAGGGGAAGCTCAGGCTGGATGTCAGGAGGAGTAACTTCATGGAAAGGCTTGTTAAATCTTGGATGGTGGTGTAGCCACCACCCCTGGAAGTGTTCAAGAAACAGCTGGATGTGGCACTCAGTGCCAAGGTCTTGTTGACGAAGTGGTACTTGAAGATTGGACTCAGTCTCTAAGGTCTTTTCCAACCTTAATGATTCTGTGATTCTGTAATTCCCTGAGAATAGATTTTCCTCTACATTTTAAGGGCTGTTTATTAGTTCTGGCCTGAAATGAGAAATGCTGACCCAACACTGGAAATGCATTCAAGATTTGCTTGGGGGTTGAACCCACTTGATATTCAAAGGGGGAATGTTGAGCTTGCCATGATACATTTTCCTGCTGTGTGCATCAGTAGCTGGGGAAAGCTCACTGTCCCTGACTCAAGTAAAGTTCATGTCTCAAGTAAGTCTGTGTTTTCTGCCTGTTGTTGTCATGCTGTAGCACCACTGTGCTACTCATAAAAGATGTCCTGTGGTCCTTTTTTTAAAAAAGGCCAGGCTCACCTGCTGCAGGGACAGATGGGATTAGTCAGCAGCCTTATTTGGGCACAAGGAGACAGATTTGAGGAGAATATGTGACAGCTGCCAGCTGATCCCAGCCCTAGCCAGCCCAGGTACAGCCATGCATAACCTTCACATTAAAACACCAAAGGCTGCAAGTAGGATGGTTCCCTCCCTAAAGCAGATGAACCATTTTAAATGACTTTTGCACACTACAGTATTCCTGAGTTATATGTTTGTATATATAGTTATATATTTGTCAAATTTCCTTGTCTTCCTTTGGTCTTGTATGCATTTCACTTCTGCTTTAAATTTACACTGTATTAGTTTTCCTGCTTCCTGCTAGCACAATGTCCTGTGCACTTGTTTTAACACAGCTCTAGTGCAATGCGATTGTTTGCACAGAATTCTAATTTTCCAGTTCTCTTGCGTGAACTCTTCTTGAACACTTTTCACTATCATGGTGACCTGATTCCACCTTCAGTGAACTAGATTTCTTTGCAAGACTAGAATTTGGGGCCCAGGACTGTATGCTTTTCCAAACAGGTATTTGGAAAAGAGTAACTTTTTCTGTGTCCATAAAAACTTAAGAAAAGCAGAGCAAACAAAAAAAGAACCTCTTCTGTNAGGGGAACAATCTGGAACATTCGGGAAGAAGGGAATAATATGGAGAGGGTACAAGGCAAACACTGAAACACAAAAATCACTAAAGAAGCTGAAAATACAGAATGCTACACTCTTCAATCCACAGACAAGTAATTCTTTAGTGCTTGTATATGTTATGCAAAGATCAGATTTAATTTAGATATTTGGAATGAGAACATCATCTTTCAAAATAGTTTAGAAACAATGTCTACTTTGGTATTACAGCTCTTCAAATGTTCAAATTGAGCAGGAACACCTGAGAGTGGATGCCAGCTTTTTAGTTACTTTGAGCAAAAGAAGTTGAACTATTAGCCCTCCTCCTGAGAGAGACAATTGACATGTCTGCTAAACCAAACAAAGCAGACAGAAATAGGGAGATTTTTCAAGTTACCTGAAAGATCTGGAGTCCCAGAATGGGTGACTTTGAAAAACCCATCTTAAAAGTTGTCAAAATAAAAAAGAAGGGAAAGGAAAAATAATTGTGTGAGAATCTGAGTAGATCTAGTTCTTCAGGCTTCACCTTTATATTCCTGACATTCTTAACAGTTTTTCTGTCAGACCAACTCTGCAGCAGGCCACCTGGCACTGGAGGTGAAGGAGAATCCCTCAGTGGGGCGTCTTCTGGCTCATCCTCTCCCCCTCCTGTGTTTCCTAGCTGGGACTTGAGCTGTTGCATTGCAGAAGCTCCCTCACTGTTTCATTATTAATTTGTGTGCAGTGTTCTAATTACAATTTACCCAAATGTTTTTCCATTTTCCATCTATCATGTTCTGAGTCTATAAAATCGTGGGTGAGAAGACTTATCAGTAAGTCACACCTCTTCCATTTTTTAAGTTATATTTTTAGTTGACTGACTCAGATGGACTTTTGCTGTCAGAATATCAAAAAAGCGTTACCCAGCATGTGTGTCTCCTTCCATGATCAGTTGTTTGGAATTCAGGATTTGAGTTCATGAAGGGATGTATTTGTATTCTCAATTTACTGATTTTTTTCAGTTTAGATGTTGTTTCAGTCTCCTGAAGGTTGAGGGTGGATTCCTGAGGGTTTGAATAGGACTTACTCAAATCTTACCAGTTTTTCTTCCTGTAGTTCCAGTAGTGACCATCTGCATTTTGTGGCCTGATTGCTGTTGATCCAAACCCTGAAATTTAGTTCTAATTATATCACATGTACTGATGAGTCTGTGGTCTCTGCAATGGCAGTGAACTTTTTTTTTTTTTAATCTAGGATGGTAAAAGAACTTGGAGTTGCAATAGGATATGGAAGAGATCTGTTGCTGCTTGGTTGGTTTCTCTCACGATTCCTCCATATCTAGCACTTTTAACACTTCTACTTGCTTTTCATTTTTTCATTAGTATTAAGTTCTGTTCTTTAATAATGATACTTTATGGGAAAACATCTGTAATTTTTTTTTCTAGTAATATTTTTTTTCCTTATCTATTTCTTCCCTGCTTGCATATACCCACAGTCACCATGCATTTTTACGCCCACCTGCATACAGCAATTGCACCTGCATGAGCACACGCAATTCTTTTTGTGGAAGGTGGAACTGCCAGAAAGTCTTCCTTATCCTTTTTATGTCAGTCATTCCACGTAACAGTGTACTATCTTTTCCCAAGATGTATTCTAAAGAGCTGCTTCAAATTCAAAGCCCAGCCCTGAACATCCTGGAGCTGTAAAAACTCTGTTTCTGATCTGAAAATTTGCGCTTTTATGTGGTCGTCAGCACAGAGGCTCAGGGTGAGTCTGTGGCGTGAGGAATTGCTGCTTCCCAAAGTGTATGTCAGTCTTAATTTCAGTTACTTCCATTATGATCAGAGTGCTTAAATGTAAACATCCCCAACAGGAAACAATTCATTCCTCATTGATCTTTCCTGGCAGCTTGCTTTCTCCCTCCAGTGGAGTGGAGTAGTGCACCTTTGGGTTTTCCTGCCACACAGCTGGCTATTTCAAACCAGCGTTGACTTTACTGAGGCTTTATGGAGCCTCTGCACCGTGGGGAATTGAGGCCTGAGTGTTTCATGTCTCCTCAGTGGTTGTCATAACGAGGAACAAAATACTGCTTGAGAGATTGCAGGGACAGCCCTGACCCAGCTGTCCCACAGAAGGTAACAGGAGCTGTGCAATATCACTGTACCAGCTTTGTTCCTTTGATCTAATCTTTTCAAGGCCTCTTATGGGAGCCAGTGAAATTCTCCCTTTTCTCTTGTTCGGTCTTTGCTGTCAAAGCTGCAGTAAATTTCTGCCCAGCTCTGTACTCTTTCCCTGATATATACTTTTTCTTGCATTCACGTGTGCTAAGAAATGCCTGTTACTAAAGCCTTTGAGGTTATCTTTCTTTCACAAGGTTTTTTCAAGCGCATCACTATCTTTGATGTCCAGGAAAATATGAAAATGCAAGTCCACTTGTGCGAGCAAGCCTCCTTTATGGGGGCTCTTCCCAGGCTGGTGCTGGCCAGGGCGGTGGCTGCTTCAAGGACGCAGCAGCTCCCCTTCCCCCCAGCTCATCATTCACCTGGGCTCGGATGGAGTAATTTGTGCCACACCAGACAACGGGAGATCTTCTTGGGAGACGTTTTCCAGTGAGATTTATTGTAGGCAGGTCTGAGGGGTCTCAGCAGCAGGGGGAAAGGGGGTTAGGAACACGCAGGAGAACCTCTTCGCTGAAGAGGCATCTTGACCAAGAAGCAGGTGACTGGAGGCGTGTCAGGGGTTATATTTGGGGAGAAAGTGGGAGGGAAAGATACTGTGTAACCAACAGGGAAAGGAGGCATAGATGATACAATGAGGGAAAAACCAACAAGAATACATTGGGGGAGTGGCGTGGGGTATTAGGTCATGGGGGGTACAAGACGCAAGGAACTTTCTAGGCTTGGGGTGTTGCTCTACAACAGGCACTTTTTCATTTGCATAGAAAAGCAGCGAACTCTTGGAAATAAGGCTGGGCTTTCTCTCTAATTCAAACCAAGGCTTCTTCCCAGGGCAAACAGGTTTTTTCTCTACCATTACCATCTCCCACACACTTGCTGCCTTCTGTGGCACAGTATGGAAAGTAGAAAAAGTACTGAAAACCAGGGTGAAGAAACCTGTCTTCTGCTTTTAGGAATCACAGAAGATCACTGGAGTGACCTTGAGAGGGGTGTGTTACCTGCAAAACCATTGCGGAGCTGAAAAGGGCACAGACATTGATTTGGCTAGCACAGGTTGCTCTCCTTAGAGCAAATCACCTCTAAGAGAGTGCCCCTGTGCAGAACAGGGAACCCAGACTTTTGTGGTGAGGATCAGAGGGCTGCCCAGGTGTCCTTCATTACCCCCCATTAGGGGTGTGAAGGAGCCCCCCCCTTGCTGGGGCAGAGTGGAACGTAAAGACGGGCTCCCTTAAGGAAGAAGGCTCTCCTCAAGGCTGAGCTTGCTTCCCTTTGGATGGGTACCTGCTAAGCAGTAGCTCCTAGCTCTGCCTGATCCCTCTGCATGAGCAGCCATGTGAGTACAACACCTGACTAGCTTGTGTTTTTCTTATTGAGGTTGCTGACACCTGTTACAATTGTTATATCATATATGTGTTTCTGGTGCATGTGTGGTTTATGGACAGCCTGTGTTTTTTTTCCTGTGTAGTGTTCCCTTTCCAAGTGTTCCTTTGCACAGGCTGCACAGTGAATGCAAAGAGTGCAGGTCCTTGTGTATGCAGTGAATGGCTGGGGGAGAGGGCACTGCACATACTGATGAACGCACAGCTCGACTTGCTGCTACCTAGTGGCCCTTGCAGCCTGTGTCAAGTAATATTTGGTGTGATTGGTTGGGAGAGCTGTGACTGTCAAAAAGTAGTACTAATAGGTGCATCAGACTTGAAAATGGTACTGTAAACTGCAGGGCAGTGTATGTAATATAGACAATTTTAATTAAGTTCTGCTCTAAAGCTATGTAGCTTGTTAAAATGATTGAATGCCAAATTGTCAACTTGCCAGTCAAGCTAAAAGGGTTTCCATCTAACAGAGTGGACCGGTTTGAATAATATGGTTTATTAAATTTCGGCACCTTTGAATAATCATGTACTAAATGCGTCTGCCCTGTAGAGCAACACCAAAATGGATGGACTTGTGCCTGGCAGACAGAAGCTTTCCGAGCAATAAAGAGGCTGTGAGATGAGTACAGTTCCTGCATTAGGTGTGCTGAGGGCAAGGAGGGGATGCACAGTGGCTTGGCTGCAAGATCATCATTATGTGGGTCTCTGTTAGTTTAAAGAGGTCTTTTCAACCTGTAAGTTTTGTGATTTGTCATAGAAATCAGGGATTTTAGGTTATTTGAGATCATGGCCACCTTATGTTTCTTGCTAAGTCACTGACATGGCTAAATCTGTATACATCTAGGGTAAAGTGATGCAGGTGTCTTTAGCTGTAGATGCATTTAAATTGTGATGTGAAACTGCAAGTTGAGTCCATTACCAAATATTTCAAGTTTGAGCTCTATGCAAAATGCTCTCAGAACTGTTTTACAAAGAAGGAATTCAATGCAATTTCTGAGTTAAATTGACCGATTAGTAACTGAAAACACGTTCTTTCTGTCTTGCTTTTCCAAAATCAGGGTCATTCATAGGTCCTGTGTTTAAAGTGCTACTCAGAATTCTAAACATTTTGATATATTTTATCCTTACTTGAGGAAGAATAATATTGATAATCTCAAGAGGAATGGGCTCTGGAATACTCTTGATACTAATAACTCAGAAATAAAAGAGGAAAATGTCCTGTTGTATTTTGACAACAACTTTTGCTGATGATGTTTTGTGTAAAGAATATTATCAGGTTTGGATGATTCTACTGTTCATTTGACAGACAGAAGGGAAGGCAAATAAGCAGAGGTGAACAGTAAGGCTCTGCTGTAGTGGAGAAATGCGTTTGATGTCCTTGATTTCTGACTGGCACCATAAATGTTGGACCTTTTTTTCTTCAGTACGAACACCAGCCTGTTTTCAGGGCTTTACTCTGGAAGTGCTACTCAAACAGCTTCAGGACTATGAAGAATATCTTAAAGGTGTCAGCCCACTTGGCATAAGAAAGGTAGAACCATCACAGCTCTGCAAATAATGAAGTATGGAACAAACCAGGAGCAGTATAGGTAGAATTTGCCTTGGCATTTCTTGGATCCATTGATTTCCTACTTGTGACAAGTAGGAACAGGTTATGTTTTTCTATTTTAAAAAAAAAAATTGTTGCTATCTTTAAAATTAGAAAAAAATCCCAAAGTGGGATTGCTTACATGTTGTGAGCAATTGTTGTTGTTGTTAAAGGGTTGTTTAATGTTTCGATTTAGTAACTGCAGCATTTTCACCAAAATACACCTTGATTGCATAATATTGTTGGGTCTTGCTTCTGGTGTTTGCAAGCTAAGTCAGATTCTCATATGAACTATGATCCTTGCATGAACTTTTCTTGGCTCTAAGGCAGTTCCTTTGTTCTCCAAGCTGGAGACTCGTTACCATCTCCCAGAAGGCCCCAGAAGTAAACATGTAGGTGCTCTACAGCTGGGGAATGCAGCAGAGACTGACATGTGTTTTTCTAGAACAGTGCAGTCACATCAGAGTGCACTGCAATCTTGAAGAAATGCTGAACAAAAAAATAATATTCAGGATGTGGGGGCTATGGAGAGGCTGAATATTGCAGGGCTTTTGTTTTCTTTGAAGGTAATGGGGAAATAAAAGCAAAACTGTAGTTCAATTATCACTTGTGAACCTTGCCAAGGAGGTGCACTTGCATTTTTCTTGCCTTTAATTACATATTTCTGCCACACTTCTTGTGTAGCTCTGTGGTGAGGCAGATCAGGGTGCAGGGCAAACCTGCAGGAGAGCCATGGCTGGTTTGCAGTGGAGCTGAGGTGGATAGGAAGTGTCCAGAGATGAGGAGCTGAGTTAGCAGACTACCCCTTTGGACCCCAGCATGTGCTTAAACATTGGCATTGAGCCTCATGAACACAGCTGGAAAACTACAGCATTCAACCTATTTATGATCATGATTTGTGTTTCTTTGTGAGGTTTGGGATGTCAACATCTCTAACTCTGGGAAATGCATGCCTCTCTTCTAAATCACTCTTTTGCCTGGATAGCATAAGCTTCACATGTTGTCTTTCAGTCTTGCTACAAGTACTCTCTTCTCCCTGAGCTGAGGTGGGGAAGGCTTCAGCAATTAGTGAAATACAGGTTTGTGGGGTTTTTTTAAATTATTTTTTTTCTTTATCTCTTCCCTGCTTCTTAGGAGGTGTTGTGATGGCAGTGATTCAAAGATATTCAGGAGCAGTTGAATCTAAAGCAGTGTAGGAAGCCAGAGTGCTCTTAAAAGATGCAAAAACCTTAGCAATCAAATTTTTGTTTGCCCAATAGAAAAATGGTGGTTTCCCTGCCACTTAGCAAAAATTCAACAGCAGAGTGCTGCACTGAGGCCTTTTAAAAACAAAGGAGTCTTAAGTAATAAAACTATGCCCAAGGGCATTTACTGTTACCGTAAGAAATATTATCATAAATAACCAGCACTATAAATGACATTTGGGAAATGAATTATCAAAGTACTTTGTGCAATGTGCATTGTGCACACATTGCTTTTGTGTTAGTGCCATTTGTTACTTAATACACAAGAAAATTCAGGAATTTTCCCCATTTCATGATGAAAGAGCTGAGAAATGGCAATTTAATGTATGAATTTAGTATCTGAAGGCTATAGTTTGGTCACACAGACAAAGAAGTTCAGTGACTTTTGTGAAGTTGTACTTAGAGTCCAACTAATGTTAAAAACATGATAAAAAGGGGCAAAAATATGAAGAAGGTTTTGTGCTATGTAAATAATAACTAGATAAAAAATGTTTTGGGATCTGAAAATTTTTTAAAGCTTAAAATATTGCATTATATGTATTGAAGACTTTATTTTTTAGAATAAATGCTTTTTTTGAAGTGTAATGACAAGCTGAAACATTCTGAATGCAAGTATTTTGACATCATTATTTTTTTTTTTTATTCCTTCTGCCATCAAGATTTGGGATGGGTTGGTGTTTTAATCCAATCATTCACAGAGTATTTTGCCACAAAAAATGGTTCTACTTTGATGTATCATCTCTTTCTCATCTCATAAAAAACAGAGTTTGCTTTCCCACTTGTGGTACAGAGCTTACATGAAAATATACCTTAGTTTTGGCCTTGTAGCTGAATAAACGTGAACCTTTCATCTCTTAAAGGGAAGATGAGCATAATGAGATGACATCTAAAAAGAGGTGCTTTGGGCCTTGTTTTCATGTTTCGTGTATTCTTCAAGAAGCCAATTCCTATGTTCAATAACATGTTACAACTGGATGATTAGAAAAAATCCGGTGCCTTGAAAGAGAGAATATACTATCACTCTGAAATTTTGTAGTAGTATTAAATCCCCCTTCACTTTAAGGAATGATGGACATATGAAAGAGAGAAGCAATTTGAAGGTAGAATAGCTGGTCACTAGTATTGTGCAGCCACACACAAACTGGTGTTATCAGATACAGTTTTGATGAAAACATTGGAGAATTTATTAAATGAAAGAAACTTGATCATTTCAGAGGAAAGCAACAATCCTAAGATAGCAAATATAACTGTACTTTGGAAGTCTGCTGTTGCAGAATATTGTGT
Organism: Irena cyanogastra; assembly: GCA_013397155.1. Taxonomy (NCBI): domain Eukaryota; kingdom Metazoa; phylum Chordata; class Aves; order Passeriformes; family Irenidae; genus Irena; species Irena cyanogastra. The sequence continues at coordinate 1,119,209 of VWZV01012199.1, read as the reverse complement.
TTGGTTCTTCTGAGTGGGTTTTGGGATATTTTTCTGTCTTTTTTCCTTTTTTTAGAAATACTGATATCAGCTATTTAGGTAACTGGAGAACTTATTAGCACCACCTATTGGATGAGAAATTTTCCTTAAATCTAAATAGCTCCCATTAATTTCTGTACAGAAAAAACACAGTGTATCCGTTTGAAGCTGAAATATCTCCAAGCAGTCAGCTTTCAAAAGGACAGTTTGTTTTGTCAGTCTTTCAATAAATACAGTAATTTAATAATTAGTTGCAGAGACTGAGAAATTTCAGTGTTTTGTTGCTGCAGCATGAGGGCTTTTGTATGCTGGGAGTGTATCTAAAGCTGCTGATTGTTTAGAGGCTGAGAACACTAATACTGCAGCTGTCACTCTGGGGACAGGAGGAAGTGCTGGGAGCACCAGGTGTCCATTATTTTTTATCAAAAATTGCTTTTTGTTAAACCATTTGTACTCATCTCGTCAGTAAAAAAAAAAAGTGTTCGGGAAGGGGTGGAACAAACAAGACAACCCTCCTGCCTGTGCTGTTTTCTTTGACAAACCCTTACACTGAGCTAAAGCTTCAGCTCTGCAGTAACTATATATAAAATAGAGCTATGCTTTTCACTGCTTTTTAAAAATAGGTTATTTATCCTTCCATATACATGAACACAACTGACTCGACAGGCAGAAAGAATAGTTACTTAATTCCACTCCTACACTCTTGTTTCTTCCCTATTAACATTATCTCCTTGGTAACACATCCCATGAATTGTCTGTAATACGCCAGCTACTGCAGTTTTAGTGTCTTGCTACTTAAATGTATTTGGATTTTGTCTCTGAGGTCCCGCCCTAAATGGTGGAAATTTTTTTATTGTCTTTTACTGAGTGTGTTCAGGGGATTTTTTTGTTTTCATTGACCCCAGTTGTAACATGACCCCTGCCACTAAAATGAATGACAGTATCTTAATTGAGCCTGAATTTCTCAAGTTTTTCTTTTCTACAATCCTATTGATACTTTTGTAATATCTACAACTGCTCAGATGCAGATCTTTAGTACAGCAAGTAATACCTCACTCAAATATATGTTTGTGTATAAACTTAAAACGAAAGACTGTCATCTTTTTCCCCCTGCATTACTTTTGCAAAAGAGCCTACAGCCTTTTGTTTTAAATATTTGATAATGTGTAATCAGAATCCATCTGAGCCTAAAGTGTTCCACATTTATATCAATTATGTTCTCCTTTGAAGGGCACTGATCAGACATGTTTATATATAATTTTTTGAGAATTAGAGAGTGTGCTTTATTTCTTAAATGTGTACATTCTGTATAGGGCTCCTCATAGCTGCTGAAAAACTGGTTAACTATTTGGGATGGGATAATATTAATTTCTGCAAATCTCTACGTTGACTTTGACACAAGGCTACTTGAAGTTGTTGGTTTCAGTGTCAAAGAGAGAACCTCTTTTAACTTCTGTGGCTGAATGAAATTATTTGCAGCCTGGAGATCTTTCTCTTTCACCTGTTAAAATGTTATTAAATGGCTTCCCAAAGAAATACAGAAACCTAGAAGTTACATCCAGGTCATTAAAATTCTCCATTGGGAACAAGCTCCCTTTTCTATGAAAAATTCCAGCTTTATTGGTTCAGAATTTTCTAGCAATAAGGAATTCTATGTTGAATAGTTACAAATTTACTCAACTCTGCTAAAAATCTGGGTCTTCCTTCCTTTTGCAGTTAAGGGAGAAGGGTGGAGAAGTGAAGACACTTTAGTATGGCTCTGTGAAGTAGGAGCTCACCTCCTTGAGTGTGCCCTGTCCAGCCCTGCAAAGCAAAGGTCTCTGAAGCAGCTTTGGATACCTTTGCAACACAGTTCAGACGAGCTCCCAAAATCACTGGTTGCTGGCAGCAGCCCTGTCTTTGTTTTATAATAGAAAAATGAAATAATAATGGAAGTAATCTGTATAAAATACGTAAATATGAATAGTCACAGTGAAACTCTATCCAGTGCAGATTCCAGAAATGCCAAGTGCCCGAAATCCTCAACAGTGAGCTGGAGACACTGCAAAGGGCAGCCGCTGTAATTTAATGCAGAGATAATCCCAGTGAAATAACAGGGCAATGGCCGTGTTGGGGAAAGGGCTAGGCGTGAATAACCTGCTAACAGCACTTGCAGGTCTCAGGTGCTAAAAGCAGTTTAACAACCCAGAGTTGAGCGTGTGTGCCTGTGCCTGTTCGGTGTGGGGCACATCCATGAACGCGTGGGTCCTGGTGACAGCCAAGGCATCACAAATACAAACGAAGAGTCGAACACCTTCTTTGTCATCAAGAAGGCTAGATCATGTTGAGCTGCTCCATTTGTCTCACCTGATTTATTCATTGGTGGGAAAACAGACACTTGTCTGTCTGTGAAGCACCTAGAAAACAGCAATAGTTTCTTGGCAAATAGGTGAAGAAATCACTTCAGCGTTAAAAGGCTGGGAGTAGTGTTGTAGGAAATAAAGATGTGCTTAAAAATATGATTTTGAAGGCTTATGCATTTATTTGCTTTGTCATTGTCAACACTTTCCATGCCAGGTGGAGATAAGATCCCTTGTTCCAGTAACTTGTACGCCTGTGAACACTTTTTGTGAAGTAATCCTTATTTGCTTAGTAAAAGAGGGGTTTGCTTTTGAGTTAGTAGAGATATCCTCAAGATACAAGTGCTTTGGTTTTTAAGTCTGATATTCAACTATCTTTATGCTTTGATACTGCTAAGGTGGTCTCTGTGCTTGGGAACTAGAGAAAGTGGGAAGATAAGGATGGACAGAGAGGAGAAACAAATTTTAGGTTTTTTTAATTGGCTTAAAAAAGAATAATAAACCATCCTGGGGACAAATATTTAAGGAACCCATGATCCTGCACCCCTAAATAGCTGGGAAGGCTGATATTTTTGCTGGGAAGAGGGATGTCAGTTTCTTTTGCTCTCTGAGGGTTTTTGACATGTATAAACCAGGCTCATGCAACTTGGCCACTCTGAACTTCGAGGAAGGAGCATTTGTCGAGTAGAGTGCCCAAAAAAATCTGTGTCAGTGCTTCTCAGGAATGACTTGTGAATTACCCTGTGATCTCACAAGTAGGAAAGGAAGTGGAATGGAAGGAGATATGATCGTTGCTGGAAGAAAAAAATACTGATAATGTAGACAAGCTGAATTTTATCTGCAAATTTTCTGAACTCGTTTATTTGCTGCTGGTTGAGATGTCTAAATTCCTAACGTCAATTACCCACAACGAGGAGGAAGGGGAGAAGGGGAAATTACCTCCCCGTACTCTCAGCACTGAGCTGCACTATTGACAAGGAGCATTTACCAGCTGTGTTTAAGGGCTATTTCCTTCACCAGCCAGCTTGGCTGTGTTATAATTGAGATACAGTAATCGTTCACACCAGCTCAACCTGACAAATATAAAGCCTTTCACGGAAACACGTTTATTAGGTTACACATTTATAGTAGGGTTTTCTTATTATGCTATCACCTATTTGGAGAGCATGAGGGCTGCCCAGACGGCAGACTCGGGTTCCAGGCAGTGCTGCCTCTCCCCTGCCAGGGCAGGAAGGTGGTGAGCAGAGCAAGCCCCGAGGTTTGGCTGAAGAGGAGCACTGATGTAATGTGCTATTTCAGTCCACCTTCTGGGAACGAGGGGAAGCTGACCCCACAGCTCTGTAGGAACTCTTTGCGTGTTTCCTAATTTTTTTTTTTTTCCTTTCTTCCTAAGTATAAATTACCCTCAAATTTCAAGAGACCCTTTTGGTACAAAATGGGGTTTTGGCTTTTATGGTTAGCTGCAAGGGAAGCTATGAATGTGGTTTTCTAACTTCATGTGTGCAAAAGGTTTGCTGAGCTGTGATGTCTTCAAAAGTCCCAGACTGTTTAGTGCTAGGCTTAATTTAAACCTCAGCACAACCATTCTAGCTGAGCTGTTGGGTGTTATCACTGGGACCACAAGTTTGACCTCTTGTAATTTTGTCAGCATTCAGTGGGAAATGTCCTGTGAACTCGGGTGTCAGGAATCGGGAAAACAACAGTATATCCATACCTGCAGCATTTAACCTGTGAGCACATCTAAATTTGACAAGCTCTGTGTGTGAGTGTTACCCATGTGCAATTTGTATATGTTTTAATGTTAGTCTCGAGCTGTTTGGACAAGTGATAAAACCAGAAGCTGGAGAGAGCTTACAGGAGGACCACAAGATTATAGTTTGTTTGAGTGGCAAATGAAAGGGCTCGTCCAGGTGTCAAGGAAGATTTGAAGAGCATTAAGAGGAATGAAGAAATTGGGTCAGACAAGCTGCAGCTCAGGCAACAAGGACAGGATGTTTCACTGCCTTCCAGCTTCAGGAACTGTTCTGAAGGCAGTGCTTTTTGAATCAGGGACTTAATCTGGGCAATATACTTATTGTTTTTACTCAGGAGTCCCACTAACATGAATGTGCAAACCTGTTTCCCTGACAGAAATTGCTAGAAAATACTTAACAAAGGCTTATGATGATACTTTATAGGAACCTGCTGACAAAACTACTTAAGGGACAATTTGTGTCAAGTATAAAATTGTATTTGAAAAAGATATATAAAAGAAGAAATAGGGAAAGTTAACATAAGCCATAATAGGTACAGTTTTCTTTTTTGGTTTTAAGAAATTCCTAGCCATGTACAGTAAAGCATTCCTTACTCCTGTTGTGCTCAATTCTCTGTTTGAGGGAATTCCCCTGTTAATGCAGCTATGGCTGAACAGAATAAATTGGCCAAGGTGAAATCCTTAAAGAAATAAAATAATTGCTTTTAAAATAAATACTTAAAATAAAAGCAGAAATTGCCCTTTGGCTTACAAATTGTCCCCAGATTACCATCAACACATGTAAAATAAATGTGCAAAACATTCAGAAATTGTAATGAATACTTAAGGTATATTATGAAGGGGGTATGCAGACTGGCATTCCTCTTCAGTGGAATAAGAAAATGCTTAAGAACTTAATACCAAATTTTTCACTAGGGATAGCAAAATAAAATATTACACTGTTCACCTCTTATTGCATTGGCTACAGATGTGTCAGTGACAAGGTTACTTAAGTGCAAGTTAATATTGAATTAACGTCTCTTTGGACCTCCTGAGTTGCTAGAAATCTAACCGAACACGGAATCAATTTCTGGCTCTCAGTGATACCTCTGAGCAGTTCACAAGGGTAGGAACCCTGTATATACATGCATGTATGTGCCAATCACATTCTAATTCAGGAAAGAGATTTTTCCCTGCTTTGTTTTATGGGAAGTTATAGCTGTATTCAGTTCTAGTCCTAAAATGCTTTGCAGCACTTTTTCCTGGTGGTGGTTTGTGGGTCAGAACCTCTACTCTGAGTCCATGCCCTTACTGGGAAAGTTCCCATGTGTGGAACCTTGCAGTTCCCCTCTGCCCAGCTTCAGCACAATACAGCTGGTTTTGCTCCATTTCCCAAATTTGCAACCTTTCTAATGCAACTGCTCATAATATGCATATAAGATGAAGACTTTTATGAAAAAATTGAAGTATAATGTAAGAGGAAAATGTTTTTAATAAATTAAGGTGTACACATTGAAATTTCCAATGTTCTTAAAGCCGCTTTTCCCAAAGGAAGGGCATATTTCTCAAGAATTCTCATGAAATGTCTGGGGACAGCAGAATGTTCCATGGGAATATGTGCTGGAAAATGCTGTCTGCCAAGATGAAGTTTTTTGTGTTAAGCCTACAGCAGCTCTTGTTGGCTCTTCATTTCCTTTTGTAGTTGAGCAGGATGTAGGTTAGCTCCACTCAGGGTTAAACCATGACCAGGGATTTTGCACTATCAGGTATTTTTTGTGAGAATGTTGTCCGCTTCCTTCTTACCTGTATGCAGTTCAGTCTGCCTTCAACCAATTCGTCATTTACCTACAGTTAGTCCCTTTGCTATGGTCACTTTGCACCTCAGAGGGGACAGACTTCAAGGAAGAAGGCAAAGATTTCTGGAAGTATATGTTGTCAAATAACATAAAAACTTCTGAAGCAAAAGCTGCTGTTTATTCTGCAGCATGTGTTATTAACATAAGCTATTAGAAAATTTCCTTTCTTTTCTTTCATAACTTTTCCATCTGGGCATTACATCACATCAGTTTGTAACCAATGCAATTACTATTTTCTAGGGGAATATAAATTACTCGTATTATGTTTTTTGATTTTTTTTTTCCTTTTGAGTACACTGCAAATCAATTCTCTATGAACACTACTTATCTGAAAACAGGCAAAATTTTCTGGGAATATCTATAAATCTTCCTCTTCCCAGCATTGCTAATGGGACTAGAAATAGAAACTGAGAAGATGAGGATTGTGGTCTGCTAATGCCTTTGTCACTTTGAAAATAGCCTGCTTTGATGAACTCTAGGTGTGGCTGCTCCAACCATGTTTGGAGGTTGCAGTGATTTGCAGGCAGGGAGCTTTTGTTGTTTCTCTAATGAAAGTGTTGGGCCTGTCCTCCTCAATCCAAAGTCTCTCGTTCTTTGTTTGCTTTCTGGGCAAACTTTCTCTAGTTTGGATCGACTCTTGGAGAAAGTTACTTATAATGTTTGGATATTATAGGTAGCAATGGTATATAAAGGAGGAGGGAGCGAGTAAGTGAAGTGAATCTTGGCTGGCCAGGCTTCCTTATGTCTCCTTTTTCATTTGCTCAAGCAATGCAGTAATGAGACAATAAGCACAAGATTATGTATATCTCCTACTCCAAGTGTAAAATGCCTTCTTGTGGAGCTGATTTAACTTAATTGAAGTATGCTTTGGTTGGGTTTTCTGGTGGGTTTGGTTTTGTTTAAGATAAATGGAAATAATTCTGTTAATGTTGAGTGACACCACAGACACTGAGGTGTAGATCTTTAACCTAGTATTCTGCTTAAGTCCTTAGAGATATTGGTGTTTTACAGACTGTAGGAAGGAAACAAAAGCTGAAGGAAGTAGGCAAATCACATAGCCTTTAATGGGTTAAAAAATAAAACTCAAAGAAATATGGTGAATTTGCTCACCAAAGTTTTTCAGACCTATTTTTGGCCATTTGAACATGTTGACCCTTACATAAGGTTAATTCAGAATATACAAACTGTTTGGTAAATATTTCCAAATGTGAAAACTCAGGTTTTCACCCATTTTGTTTGTCTTTCACATTTGAAAACAGGCCATGGTAGGATTTTGGATACATTTCTGCAATAGCTGCATGAAGTTCTGGCGTAGATTGACAAGCACATGTCATATATTAATAATGTTGCAGTGAAGTTAGGACTTGGGCAGGAAGAGAGAGATAATTTGATGTGTGTGTATTTAAATGAGCTCTGTATCTTGATAAATACATGTGATACTTTTTTTAAAAACCTTTTTGTGTCACATCTGCCACATTGCAAAGTTGGGGCTATGTTGATGAGTTTTGCAATACAGCTGCTTGATCAGTGCTGCTCCACAATGTATTTAACCAAGGGTATGTCTGATTTCCTGCTTGTAGCTGTGCTTGGAGATTAGTCTTTGCACAGAGCAAAGCTGACTTTTAGCCAGCTGCCCAGAGAGACAGAGGTTGCACTTGAGCCCAGCCTTATGTTCCCAAGTTTCTCTGCCAGTAGAGCAAAAACTGGAATCTGATTAAAATCTGTTGAGGAACTCTGATCTCAAGTGCAAGCTTGAGCTCTCTGGTGCCATGAGATAACCATGTTCTCTCTGTTGTTACAAGATGTTGAGGGTGCCTTTGACTGTGTAAGTGCAGCTCAGGCCTCTTATGCAGGCAAAGTTAAAGCTTCCAAGAAAAGGAAATTTTTACCCCCCTCCTCACTGAAAACTACCTAATGCTTAAAAATTCTTTCATTTGGTTTGCTACTTTTTGGCTCCTACTAATTTTAAGTGTAATTTCAGTATGAGTATAAATATTGTTGAAGAGCGAGGCTCCAGGAGAACCATGGGGTTGTTTTGAGGAGGTTTGATGTTGGAGCAATGGGTTTCACTCTATGGCATTTTATGGCTGAAACACTGCAGTGCAGTTAGGGTTATCCTGGTCTTTTCAGGTTAAAGAAATCTCTTTTGCTCGACTTTTTTCTATTAAAGTTTTCCATACTAAAGTTTGACCTAGCTTCCTCTTGTTTATGAAAAAATTCTCTGCAACTATTTGGTGACAACCCCAAAGAAGGATAAAATGAGTGCCTTGACACCCATACCTTCCATTTGACAACTATCTACATTTAATTCCACTGATCTGGAGCACTGTGTAAGAGTTGTTGCTCTCTCTAGCAAGAAAAAGGAGATGAAATCTCAGATGCTGTACAACTTGCCTCATGTTCTGCTTCCTCTGTGAAGAATTAAGAACCAGCCTAAGTGTTTCTGAGCATGCGCAGAATAAATAATAGGGTAGGGATAGTGTTGGAGAGATTTAAAACAAAACAAAGCTTTTCCAGCCCTGCCAAGTTAAATAATTTTAAATACTTTTTCCTTTCAAGAAACAGTGTTAAAGACCAGCACTGAAAATAAGTAAATATCTCCCAAATATTAATCCCTGCTCCCATTCAAGACTTGTTCAATCTGTGGGCTGATATACTTACCCCCTAAGATTACTTAAGGGGATCATGACTGGGCAAAAAGCACTAAGGCTCAGTCTAACATCAGAAGGAGAAGGCTCACAACCTCCTCTTTTGTAAGCTGTACAGTCCCAAGAAGTAATGTGTTACAGTTTTTCCACAGAAAAAACACATAGAAAATCTTCCTGTAGAAAAAATGGTTAAGAATCTTAAGGCTCAGGATAAAATAGCATCTAGTGAAAACAAATGTTGACCAAAAACAAGGCTTAATGCTAATAAAAAACATTGGAAATATGAGGCTTCTGGATGACTCATAATATGCATCAGAGGAAGCCAATTCCAAATGCGTTTTGCTGGTGTCTGGAGTGGGGTGTTTGAAAGATGATGATTTTGGCTACAGCAGTTTTGGAGTCACACCTTGGGTAAAGAAGGGAGACACTTTTGGGGGAGATGCTGTGCCTGGAACTGGCAGCAGCTGTGGTTTGGGTTAAGGCTGCACAGTGATGCTCCTCTCCTGTACAGTGTGAGTTGTTGGGCAACTCTACAGGCAGGGAAAATCAACAGTTCCCTTCATGTGTCAGCCTTGCTTGACCCTTCTCTGCCACCTGCTTCCTTTGCAATCAGGAAACTGTTCTGCTCGGTAGATTTTTGGGAAAATGATTGATTATGTATGGAGATTTTTATTATAAAATGCATATTAAATATGTAGATACATATGTATGTATATGGGCGCACACTATTTTCTTTTCCTGAAGCATTGGCAGTTTTCTAACATGTTTTCTCATAGAGGAAATTACAGTTTTGCCTATACCTCCTGATTTTTCTTTTTGGAATTGAAAATATCATTTTACTTTAGAAGTACAAGCTGCTGAACCAAAAAGTTTTAGGTCAACGTGATGTTAATCCTTGTTTGCCTGAATTTCTGTGGTCTTGTGTCAGTGTTTCTATTGAGATGGTGCATATCCCTGTTCCCTTCCTGGCTTAGGCCCTTCCTTTGGGCTTTTTCAGTTGTGATACCCTTTGTTTGACCATTGCAGTGTATTACAAGACTCATCAATTCCATGCAAAACAATTTTTTTATTTTAGCTTTGTGTTTCAATTTGAAATTAATGACAAAAATATTGCCTTTGAAATTTTCTGATACTTCATGTTCTACAAAATGTGCATGAAGTTTTGGCTTTTTGACAGAGTTTTGGCATACTACTTGGATAAAAAAAGCCAATGCTGAAATATCAAGTGACACGCTGAACTTCCCATTTTTGACTAGTTCTTGTCTGTTTATGCTATTCTAGCCTTGGTGTACTCAGTCTGCTCTGCAGCATTACAAAACTCCATGTTTCACACCAATCAAGGCTTCAGCATGTCAATACTAATTTCTACGTATTCCTACCAGAACAGAAGCAAACTTGGATTGCCCAACTCATAATAAAGAGTGAGTAGCACGTGGCAGGTGCTAGTAGCAATGGCATGACAGCATCCTCAGTGCAGGATCAGCAGTGTGCCCGAGTGACTTGTACCACATAAGACCTCTCTCATCAGATCAGAACGTTTCATAAATGTCTGTTCATTCAGCTTTATCTGCACAATCTCAGCTCTCAAAAAAATCTGCTGCTGCTTTACCTTTTCCTCTTTTTTTTTTTTTCCTTCTACCTACCCCATCTCCCTAGTAGCTATAGCATCCCATTTTCTCTTAACCTCTGTGACTGTCACTGTATGTGGCTTTCTGTTACTTCTGTGCTGGACTCATACATTTTCCTGAGTGTATTTTCCTGAATATCTGCATGTTGTCAAATATTTCAGCCAAGCTCACACATATCTACGTTAATTGCCGCCCCCTTTTATTTTTTTGAGAAACAGAAGTTCTGCCCAGACGGTTCTTTTCTTGTGTGTGTGACTAGTACACTTTCTACCTTCCTAATGAGAATTTAGTAGCAAAATAACATTCAGCTTCTAGGTCCCATGCAAAATACCCTTGAGACACAAGTGCACAAGCAATAAAATAAGACATTCACATTGCATTCTTGGTTTCTCTGCATCTCTTTATATCTTGTCAGTTTTACTGCAGCACAGTTGAAAATTGAGATTATTTTTCCTGTTGTCTTCATGCCATTTTATGAGCTTTAATTAAAATGTAACTTCTTGAAAATCTAAACTGTCTGTTGATGCCAGTTCAAAACTCAGTTGACCTAACTGTAATATAATAAGAGACCAGTTTGAAACAAACAAATTCCCAAGGTAATACCTCTAAAAGGTTTTATTCCTGATATTCTAGAAAATTAGTCTCACGTAGAATAGTTGTCCAATAAGATAAGACAAAAAAATTAAACTGTTCCACACTGATTCACATCTGTTTTTTTCTGAATAATTCCTGAAATCTCAATCTTTTAGCATCCTTGTTTAAACAAATAACAGAGTTAAGCATGGATGCATCTCTAATCCAATGCACCTGTTTGTATTTCCTTGGCCAACTCCTTCAGGATAGGATTGAGCAGTCTGTACCTAAAATAAGATTCATCTGCTTCAAGGTAGATGTCTCAAATACTTGGTGGAATCTTAGCTTAGGACTGTTTCTTATTTGCTGCCAACTTGGAAAATAATTTTTAAAACATCTCAGTGACTATTTCAGATGCAGACTTTTAATAAAGATGAGTCTGCTCTCTTCTCTACCAAAATGCTGGGATTCTCATGATGCATTTCACATAATCCCTGATTATAAAATGGAAGACTAGTTTTTTCTGGGGTGAAACATCTATGATCACCCATGCCAGCAGGCCTGATTGCTGGTTGAAAACACTTCCATCCAACTTATTAAATTCTACTCAAGGAGGTGGGGAAATAGCTATTTGAGCAGAATATGTCATCACTTCAACACCTTTGCCTGGCTGAGTGTGCTGTCTGATCCTCCTGTTGCCATTTCTGCTGCAGCCTAGAAGATGCCACTAGGGGAAATGGCATCTCATGGTGTCACCAAGCATTCCTGATGTCCCCAGCGCTGGCAGTAGTGACAAAGCTCTGCAATACTGTGGGAAGGGATGTGTTTGCTGATTTATGTGCTTGACAGAGGGAGGAATAGTCTTGGGAAGGACGGGTTAGATGCCATGGGGAGAAACTGTGGTTGGAGCAGTGGGTTGGTAAGGGCAAAGGAAGGGTCCTTAGATCTGCCCTCACGTGGCTGGGCGACCCTGCATTGCACTGCAATGAAAGTGGTGGTCACTGCCTCCTCTTCCATGCAGAAGAAACACAATACTTTCGTAGAAAAGATGTGCCTGGGTGTTTGCAGCTAAGTCCAAGACAAATTATCTTTCCATTAAGTGAACCACACCAAATACTGACAGATTCCTGCAGGTTGCTTTTGCCCATTCCTGAGTGATGCTTATATTTGGGAAAGCAGGGCTGCTTCCCTGCAAATGACCTTTGACTGGTAACTAACTTCCCAAGGCATGGATTGATCCAACTGTCAGACTACTTGATGAAATTATCCTCTCCAGCTGCTGCTGAAAGGACAGATTTTCTTCCTCATCCAAGCATTGTTTTCCTTAATCTGGTCATAGACTCATAGTTCCTACTGTACATTTGGGGTTTTTGTTAGTTTTTTAGAAATAGTTAGCAGGTATTATTCAGCTGTATGTGAGGCTATAAAAGCTTGTGTTGGTGATGCAACAAGAAAAATGAAATTGTGAGTAATGTAGCAGTGACCAGTGTTTTCAGTATGTGCCAAGACTAAAATCCCACCAAAACAACAAAGAATAACAGAACTCTCAAGAAAATAAAATCTTTTTCTTACATGTATTTTGTGCAGCTACTTTTATAGATTTTTCTCTTGGTTCAAGATAAAAATTATAATTCTGACTTACACTTTATATTTGCTATGACACTACTTTAAAAATCTCCTTATAAACACCCTATAGTAAAGCAGACAACTTCCTTAAGTGCAGAATTGTAAAAAACAAGACCATATAGACCCAGTCTTGAGTGATCATTTTCTCTTGAAAGAAAATGATGGCCCTCAGGTCTTGAGTGTTAGAAGCCTAATTCCACTTTGACTGAAGTCAGTTACTGAGTTTTTCCACTGAATTCTATGCAAAAGCAACCAGGCTCCAGGTGAATGACAGCCTGAAGATGGAGATAAGCGGGAGGGGTTTTCTCTAGTGTGACTTCCTGAGGGTTTCCTTTGCTTATTTTTCAGCATTGTGGGGGGTGGGGGTTTTGGCAGAACTCCATGCTATCTGATGCCTAATGTAATTTTGTGCATGTTTTTTAAAGAATGCATAATAGAAATTAATTTTCCCATGTCACCTAATGCTAATGTGACAGCATAAGCCTTTAATGTGTTTTGGTTTTGTGGTGGGTTTCTTTCTGACTGCAGGTTAGTTTTTCTAAGGGGCTTAATTAGCAGTCAAGCAACAATAAACATGTTGATAGTGTAGCTTGACAATCTTTTTTTAGTAAAAGTGATGGTTATTTCTGGAGATTAGAAAAGTTTTTAATAAGAAATTGGATTAAACTTAATTTCAATGTTAGATTAAGTATTAAAATTCATTTCAGTTAGTTACAATTTAGTTATTTAGTTTCTAAGTTTTGTTATCCATATAATTAGCACATTTATATATTAGTATCATTTATAGGTAATACCTATGATATCGATGTCATGCTAATTATGAGCAGTAAACCTATTAATTCTTTCAGCACTTTCTGTCTTCTGCAAGTGAGAAATGCAGGTTGGGCATAGGTATAATCTTAAAGTTTGATTATCAAGATGTGTTTTGGATTTGAGCACTGAAAATGTGTTATTTCAGTTTAAAATTAACACTGTTTAGAAGCCCCTGTTCTTTGAAGTCAGCAAATACTGAAACTTGTAACGATATCCCTGGTTAGAAATAGGCTGTAAGGAAGATGCTTGTGTGCTATTTAAATGTTTGCAGCTGTCTGGGCTGCAGACGAGCCTGAGAGCTTCACAGCAGCCCAAAGCCACCTGACCAAAGAATTTGGGCTGGGAGGTGAGGCTGAAACTGAAGTGAGGATTTCAAATAATCAGCTGAGCGTGTGTGGTGACTGTGCTGTCATATGCAGAAAATATTGCCATGTCCTACACTGCCAGTGTTCTTTGAAGGACTCCCATTCAGCAGCTGACCCTGAGGGTGTGGCAGTGCCAGGTGGGCAGGATGGAGGGTCTCAGGGTATGCTGAGATACCAGAATCTGTAGCAGGGGAGGTACATGTCAGCTTTGCAGTGAAAAACCCGTGCAGTGGGGTGACTCAGGAGATGTAAGGTTTGCCAGGGCCTCTGCACACAACAGATAAGGAGCCCTTGGCCAGTAAACATAGTGCACATTCTGACTGGGACTTTTCTGCTGGTAGGATTTGTAATTTGGTATTGTTATTTTTGCAATTCATACCCACACAATCAAAAGTAGTTTCTTTTAATGCTGTCAAACATAATTATAGGCCTGACAGGCTCCGACAAGTTGGTTGAGACATTTATTCTTGCAGCCGGCAGATGCTTAAATGATTTTGTATTGGAAAATGCTGTCTGTGAAATGTTCTGTCTTAGTCATTGTTACTAAACCCAGATTTATAATGAAGTCTAGCATCAAATATTTATGTAAAGTTACTTTAATCTGTAAATAATTTTAGTTATGAAAGATAAAAACAGCTGAGAAAATTAGTCAAGAGGGTTTCAGAAGTTTGTGTTGCAAAACAGTGATGTGCTTCTTTTCTGGCCTCTTAACATTGTTACTGTTATAAATACTCGGAGCCAATTTGTCTAATCAAATAAAAATAATTGTATTTGACAATATTTTTGGTAATAATAATCAAAAAGAGCCACGATGCAGGTTGTCAGTGTTGAGCCCAGGAGTCGACAGCTGGGTGAACGGCGACCTGACCTCTATTGCATCAGGTTCCACCCCCACCCCCGTTCATGTAGGTGTTCTGGTGTGCTTGGCTTATATACAGGTTTTTTTGCCTGCAGCCGAATGCATTCAAGTCTCTCCTGTCTCCGCATATTCATTTTTCGTCTTCCTCTGCATGGTTCGGACAATGCTGTTCCCGGAAAGTGATGAATTATTGATGGACTTATCTGAGTCCAGGAAGGCGGGGAAATTCTTAGGTGATCATAAATATCTACATCAGATATCTTATCGGAGCGATGATGGCTGGGTGTAACCATTCAGGAAGACCCATCTCGGGATCAGCCATGTCTTTAGAACTGGTAATGAACTTCCTCTGGAATCTGTGGCAGATGTTGCAAGCGTCTCTCTCCACCTAGATGTGTCTTGTAAGAAGTGTCGCTTACACATAATTCAGTTCAGCACTTCATACACATACGTATATCATGTGTATATATATATACTTTATAGGCACGAATTAGACATATATATATAACATTACCCAGTTGTTACTTTATAGAGAAAGAAGTCCACAATATCCATTGCTATGTGAAAAATGTTAGTGTTTCTAAGGTATTAGTAGCTCTGTAACCTATTCCTCTTGGGTCGCTATTATTAAAATCCTCTCACAAGACCCCTTTGGAAAAGCAGAAGGCTTTATATAATATCCATGGACCAGTCATAAATAAAGCACTTTCCCACAGAGTTGTCCCCAGTCAGATTGGTTCTTGTAAGGAAAAGCCAAAATTGTATACACTGACTTCTACCTCTCCCTCCTACTTCTTAGTTTAAGCTGTGTTTAAGCAAGCAAACCCTCATTTGCCATGAACCAACTTCAGTATTTGTAAAGCCACAAGGAAGAGAGGAATGTCTTCAACTCTTTGAGCTCTTACTCAGAGGTTTTGACAGTGACTGATTTTCTTTTAAAGAGTTGAGTCATTATTTGGAAGCTTCAGTAGCTGGCAGTTCATCTGCAGCATGTTTGAGTCTGAAAGTGGCTGCAACCTGATCTTATGGAATTGCATATATCCTAAATATTTTAATAGCAGCAAATCTGCCTGGGTCCACTTTTTCTAGCTTACGGTGTCTGATGAAGGGCACTACAGAGGCTCTACTGATCCCAACCACGAGGGAGGCATAAATCTCAACCACTGACTTGGTTTACAACTTTGTTTTTTGTAAGGTTCCTAAAAGTAATCCCTTCCTAGCCACTAATCTGACCTAGTTACTATAAACTGGTTTCTCTAGGATGAAAGGGTCTGTCTTTCCTCTGGGACTACTGCAGTGGGACTTTCGCATAATACTTAATGGTTTTTGTATTCCCATCTGTGGCTGTGGAATTTGGATACCATCCGCTGAAGTGTTTGTATATAGTCTATGTAGCTGTTATATCTGAATATCTCAGAAATATTTAAAAATTGATGGTCTTGGTCAATTCCTTTCCAGTTTGGAGAAAGGAATTGTTTGTTTTAGTCGCAGGGTTTTGTTGTTATTTGTTTGTTGGGTTTTTTTTTTTTTTGTGCTTGTATGAGGATAAAAATTTGTCAAGGGAAAGCTCAACAGAAAAAAAAACCACTGAAACTAATGAAACTATGAACAGCTACTGCTCTTGTAAGTGTGATCTTGACTTAGCTGCTCTGAAAGTTGTGACATCGTAAACTGTGTCAGTGAAAATTGGGTGTTGTAGGAAGGCTTGGACAAGAGAAAATGGTAGTTCTAATTTGACCAAAAATAATCCCAGGAAAACTCATTTTTCTGAACAGGAACCTTCAGCTCTGTATCAGGCAGAGGATTTTAGTAGGAAGCTGAGATTTGCAAGGAAGGCCCTCTGTGATTTGTGCCTCCAACCGCATAAATCTCTAAGATAACCATGGCAGCATCTACAGGTGCTTAGATGATATTCTTCTCTCTGGACCTGTTTCTCTGTAGACATGCACAGGGTTAGGCTTTCTTGCTATAGTGGCTATTTGGATGATGTCTCAAGGAATGCAGATGAGACTAAATAAACCCCAGTTAGAAAATCTGAGGACAAATGTCTCGGAGAAGAGAGAAAAAAGCTGCTTGTTACCACTGTTACTCAGTGGTGTGTAGGCTGTTGAGCAGTAGGTAGATTCTGTGCCTCCACATGCTGTTTTCATAGAGGCACTGAGAAAGCTGAGGGATGATGCTGTTTACATGTGATGAAAAGGAGCCTTGGAGCTGTGGGTTGGCTCACAGACTGCCAGCAGCACAGGGTTTGCTCTCTCACTGGCTGTCCCAGCAGCCTGGTGCAGACAGTGGCTAACGTGGAGTAAGGGCTGGATTCTTCAGGACTCCTCCAATGAGGACTCTGGAAGTGAAAGAGCAATTTCCTAGACTACTTCTGCTCAAGTGAAGCAAAATTATTGCTATTGATCATTGCTTGTTCTCCCCAGCAAAGGTCATGGAGTAAGTGTGAGATTTAGTACTTTGATTTCTTTATTGAAGTCTTGGAAGGATTAAAGCCATTAGGTTCTCTTCTACCGATGAATATATTAGATGCCCAAACCTTTCCTCCAGAATAGTAACTGTTTTGATTTTTTGGGTCTTTCATGTAACACTTATTATTCATAAAGGTCTCACAAAGCTTTTGATAAAAATTATATTTTGCCCTAAACTCAGTCAATAGAAACATTTCCAGCATAGTCCCTTGGATTATACAGGAGAAAAAGAAAGAGGCTTTCTTCTTCTCAGGAATAAAAAAAATCAGAGACTTGAGAGAAGGATTGCAGAATATCACTTCATGCAGACAGGAATCAAGTGTGTGGCTGCCAGATTTACTCTAGAGTACATGTACATTATAGAAGAATGTTTCTTTTTATGCTTCATTGCTGTACTTATTGGATATCTTGGAGTTCTTGTATGTCCATAGGCATCTGTGAATAAGCTCATAAAGAACACTTTTTTCAGGCATCTGCTTTTAGTGTCTGTGGAATCCACTGACAGGAACGGGACTGGACAACTCAAGAAGGAACTGTATAATTATTGTCATGTTTGCGTATGGAGTGCACAGCTTGGATTCCCACTGTTACTTGCACTATGTTGATGCCCTTGATGCCAAACACTGTTACTGAGCTCCCATGGGAATGCCTACTTACCATGCAACTCCTTAGTTAATTTCAGAAACTAAAAAATAACAGTGTGGTCATCTCACTGTTTGTATGTGCTGTATGAAAATTATTCTGGGGTCTGACAGCAGTAATCCTAAAGGCTTGCTCAGGGCTATTGAAATACTTCCATTCCTGATGGGAGCGGCAGCTGAACTTCTTAATGTGATAAGGGACATACGGAATATAAGAGGGCTCCAGAAGGTATTTTAAAGCTTTGGAAGGTCTGATTTTATAGATCCATAATCACATATTCAAAATGCTTTACTACTCTAAATTAAAGGTGTGATAAGCAAAGCAACAGCAACTTTTCATAGAAGTCAAGAGAAGGCTGCCTGCCTCAGCTGGACAATTGGCTGTTTGGTTCAGAACAAGTCAGGAAAACACTATTTGTTCCTCCTTCTGGGGAAAAAAAAAAGGGAAAGCATGGAGGAGAGACAGATGCCAAGGAGCAACGGCAGAAAAAAAAGGAGAAGAATATCTCTATCTTGCCAGAGCTCCTGTTAAGATTCCATAATGGAATGCAGTAGGTGAGGAAATGTAGAAGTTTTCAGTTATAACTTCAAGCTCCCAACACTGCATAGCCTAGGTACTACCTTGCAGCTTTCACTAGCTTACTACTTATCCAAAAAAAGACACATGGTTTAGCTCAAATTCCCTTGTAATGATTAATGTCTGTATTTCCTAGCAAAATAATGTTTCATATTGAAAAGTAAGATTGTAGCATCCTAGATTTTTGAGTTTAATTTTGTAAAAGAAAATGTAGAAACACTAAGTGTAGAAAACACTTTAACAAGGTTTGTAGTGTTAGTCCTGGGAAGTTACACAATCATTATTCTGGCAGCTCTGTAGCCTATATGCATTAGCCTTCTGCAGATATAAGAATAAAATGGACCCACAGCTGTGTGATTTACCATTTTATTTGCCTTGCAGCTATAGAAACACATTAGAGATTGTTGTGGTTTAATCCCGGCCACCAGCTATGTACCATGCAGCTGTTTGCTCACACTTCCCCCCTCTCCAACTGGTGAGATGGGGAAGAGAATCCAAAAAAAGGTAAAACCCATGGGTTGAAATAAGAAGAGTTCAATAATTGAAATTGAAAGAGAGAGGAATAAACTCCAAGACAGACAATGCACAATGCAATTGCTCACCACCCACAGATGGATGCCCAGCCTGTCCTCCCAGAGATCAGCAGCTCCCCCCATTTCATGTGTGGAACAAGAAATGCTGTGATGTGGAATATCCCTTTGGTGGCCAGTTCAGGTTAGCTGTCCTGGCCACGCTTCTGCCCAGCCTCTTGTGCCTCTCCTCACTGCAGGAGCCGAGATTCTGAAAACCTCTTGACTTTGGGTAAGCCCTGCTTAGCAACAATTAAAAATTCACTGTGTTATCAATGCTATTCCCATCCTAAATCCAAACTACAGAGCTGTACCAGCTTCGAGGGAGAAAATTACTATCCCACCCAAAACCAGGACAGGAGTTAATGTATCTAGAAACCTGCTGGCTTTGTGGTACTCATTCAGTATTAGGTCCTCCACTGCCCTCTGGGCTATGCTTGCTTGGTGCTCTTGGAGGACTCAGCTCTGTTATGGTGTAGGCTGGGAACTGCTCTAGTCACAGTCTAAGAAGCTTACAGAAGGAGTAAATTAATATTCCTGAGGGCTAGGGCCCCAAATGGCTCTTCTGGCACCCAGGAATTGTTGAGGCAAAGGCAAGATGCATCTGTGATAGGAAAAGCAAGGAAGTGATATTAGGAAATCAGCACAAAGCCAAATAGCCCCTTATGCACTCTTAAGGAGAGTAGATGCAATCTTTGGATGTGCAAGCAGGAAAACAGGATGTGGAAGAAAGAAGAACCCTTCAATCGTACTGACCATTGGTAAGGCTTTAGATGAAGCACTGAGGCAGTCCTGGGTAGGACACGTTAAGGGAGGTGTGCACCAGCTGCAGAGTACAGAGGAAGAAGGATCAAAGCATGATCCTTGCAGCTTAGGAATGTTTAGTCTAGAGACAGGAAGTACAGACTAGATATGAGGAAAGAGATTTGAACAATAAGGATGGTGAAGCTTTGAAATACATTGCCAAAGAAGGCTGTGGAGTCTTATTCATGGGAAATTTTCCAAAAGACTAAGCAAACATCTGTTAAAAATGATGTAAGTGTATTTGATTCTCCCTTGGAACATGTAGAAGGGGTAAATTATGGTTAAAGAGATGAAATAAACTGGTGATTTTCAAACTCTGGGTCATGCTACTCCTGAATTCAAAGAACCTTAAAGTGTTAGCAGTGGTTATATCTAATAGCATTTGACCATGATGTTTCTGGCCCCTATTCACATAATTGTTGCATGAAGATATATAACCCAAAAGGGAGTTGTGCTTTTCAGAAGATGAAAATCATTGTAATAAATGGCTTCTGAAGGTTCTTCCTGGCCTTCGGACTCTGTGATCCCACAGTACTGCTACTGGAGCAATGTAAGGCAGATCTGAAATTCAGATTTCAATTTAGGTTATCTATTAGGTTAATCTCACTCTTAATGGATCAACAAATATGATGGACTTTGCTGTCAAAAATTAAACTAAATGGCCATTGGTGTTTTAAGCTGTAGTAATTTTTTTATAGCTGCTCAAAATCTTTCTGCAGAAAGACATATGAAAGTATTCTATTTTTCTTTTCATGTAATTTGTAAAAAGGGCAGAAATACTAGTTTAGTCCTGTGGACAAAGAAGAATTATAAAATGTTCTCCCCTGCAGATGTTTTGCTAAAAAGGCATTTTTGTGTAAGACAGAGCATGGCAAAACACAGGATGTTTTGAAGGTCAACCATGAACAAATCTCCTTTTTTTAGTCTCAGTAACAGAGGAAGGCTGCTAATTCTGAAACTTGGACACAAGTGAAAACGTCTGTAGAAGTGCAAGAGTGAGCTTCAAAGCAGTCAGTTTATTTAGTGGAACAATGCCGGAGTAAGACCTACTGCCCATACTTTGGAGAGAGACCATATCTTTGCATCATTTACATTTGGGATGTGCAGTAATGGCTCATCTCTGTTACTGGCTTCTAATAGATGCACAACAAAAGAAATATAATTTTCTGAGTAGAAGAGCAAAAACCACAACACCTCCCTCCATCCCCTAGTTAAATATTGCTAGTTAATTATATGTTGTGCTTTGGTGTGTGTCCAGGTGATGTGTTAACAATTCTGTTAAGTTCTCAGGGTAATTGAGGAGTGGTCAGGATTCTTTGTAGAGTTGCATGTTCTTAGCACCAAACATCAATGTCTTGTTGTGAAATTTTACCATGGCAGAAAGAATTGATGTTGAGAATCTATTTACTCTCATCTCATGGTTTGCAATGTACAACTCACGTTTTACACAAGGTGCATGGTTGTACTTCTGGTTTTGTCAGAGATTTGGACTTTAAGAGATTGTAGTGACAAGTGTCTTCATAAAAGAAAAATGACATCACCACCCCCAACAATGCAGAAGTTATTCTTTCCCTTTGGTTCATAGAGATATTCCTGAATATAGAGCTCACTATCTCCCAGTATCTCTCATCTGGTTACTAAGATCCAAAACTTCTAGTTTTATGCCTAAGATCAGATTTTTGAGGATTTTTTCAGCACTTGAGATGTTTGGATCCACCATTATTATTTAGGCCTGCATATTGTATTTTCAAATGAGATTTAAAATAATATTTTACCTTTTTTTCTTTTCTCTGTTTAAGAAGTCTCTTGAATTTTTAAACTTTTTTCTTTTCCTAAGCCGATATTGTGTTTCCACAAAAGTGAGTGCAATCTGTGGTCTCTTATCTTAGATGCATTGGTTGAACATTGCTGTAGTCAGTATAACTAATTCATGGATTTTTTTTCAAATGTATTGGTATACAAAATATCCCAGAGAAATCAGACGAGATTTTGTATAGAGCTATGGATGAAATTTTCCTCTCTAGAGGAAAAAATACTCTCTAAAAAAACTGATGTGGATAAAACTGATTGAGCTGGGTTTTTTCTCCCTTTTATGCATACCTATCATAAGGTATTTTTGCTTAGCCTCTGTGCAAGATATTTAAATAGACTAGGACCCTAGTAATTGCGGCTTTTTAACTTATCCTAGGAAGAGAAAGGAAAACATTAAGTCCTAGTTGAATCAAAGTTTAAGAACAAGCTCTCTGTTTTGTTGCAGGATGCTTTTTGTTGAAGTTTTTCCTAAATGTATGTAGATTTTTAGTGAGTTTTTGTCAATGTTCTATTGCATTGGTAGCTGGGAAATAAAACAAGCAAAGTATGCTGCGCTGCCTGGCTCAGCTCGCTCTCTGTGTGGGTTCCTATGTGCACATGGATACAGGAAAATCCAGTAATTAATTGAAGCTGTGGCTTTGCCCAAGATAATTATGTGTCAAAGTTTCTAATAGATGTGCTTGAGCAGGTATGGAAGCTGCCCAGAGCTTGTCCCCAGTGGAATGACTCGCTAAAGTGTGACATGTACTGGTGATGGGATCAGAGCTGTCCTCAATGCAAAATTCAGAGGTTTTTCCTCTGAAGCAGAAAAGAGCTAATGATGTGAGATAGCAAAAAAATTATTATCACTTCAATGCTGTGAAATTGTGGTCCCAATGAAGATAGCAGATGTTTTAATTGGCTTGGGATGTAAAAAAGTCTTAATCATTGCATGCGGAAATTCTGGTGTGTGACTATGAACTGATTTGTATTTTATATAGGACCAAGTTATAGCTGTCCAAGCAGGAGCACTTTGAGCTTCATTTGAATCCTGTCAAGAATAAGTTCATCATTTCATAGATACACATTTTGAATCTTTATTGCTAAGAGTGTGCTTGGCATAATTATGTCTGGTTTGATTCCATGGCAAAGAAGTTTTCTGGAAAATCTGCTCAACAGTCTGATTTTGTCATCACTTGGAATTGTGCTCTAATACCGTGGTAAATACTGTGAAGACTTCATTATAAAGTGACTTTTAAAAAAAAACTTGCCTGAAAGATTAAAATGCACTTGAATAATCTATTCTGAAGTATGTTCAGTATTACTGCTCTGCTTGAGCTTTTCACACTCAATGTATGCTTTTGAGAGGATGAAGTATGCAATAGTAAAAGCTGCCTTGGCATAAATCACAAAGAAATTATCATTACTGGCCTAATAATTCTTTCTCTTGCCAAGATTGCCAGGAAGGTCATTTGGCAACAACGGTGCCTGTTACATGAAGAGGGGTATGGTGGGAACTGAAAGGCGAATAAAGATTCAGTTTATTTGATTATAGTAATGTAAAGAACCCCCAAATATACTTGTGTAGACAAATCCTTTATGACATGTTAGATCTTGACACATTGTCCAGGCATAAATGATGACAGGCAGTATTTCAAGTTTCTTCTTTCAAAACCAGTATAAGTCATGTTAGAAAGTGATGGTGCATCTTGCTGCTACCAGCATTCACTTTTTCTGTGCATTCATCAAGTAAGGATTTTCTGTGGACTTGTGCATCTGCTTCTTTCATTTCATCTGATCACTACTTTCAACCAATGTCAAATCAATAAATTTGACAGCACCTAATAATTTCTGCAAGTGTTTTTGTGGTTGTAGTTTCAGAATGTACTCAGAAAATTAAACCTGGAGGGAAAGGAAGGGAAGAGAAGAAAAAAAAAATGTTTCAAGGTCATTTGATTACTATGCCATGGAGGCCTCAAAACCTGAGAGACCATGCTCTCAAGTGTTAACAAAGACTGTGCCAAAATAAGCAAGCTTTATTTCCTGCATTTAATTCCATGACTCTCTTAGAAAAATGTGGGTTAATATAGAAGGGTTATAGTTTCAACCCAAATTCCATCTAAAGATGATGGAAAGCTGATGTTCTAATAAACTATGAATGCTCTTAATGACTGTAATATTCTTGCCTAGGGTAGACCAGAGGTTTAAGAACAAGCGCCTCAGTTTTGTTACTTGTGACATAAATACGGTAAGTTCTGCCCTTGTCAAAGATTCCATGTCCATGTAGCTGTCTACTTACATCTCTCCAGAGCCAGTTCAATGGTGCATTGAATAGAAGCTATTTCAGTCTGTTAGTCAATCTTGGATAATTTTTGGCAGCCACATTGGATTTTTACCACTCTTACAAAGCACTCTTGCCTAGACTTGACAGGAGTTAGGAAAAAAGTCAAACACTGGACAACTTGGGTTGCAGAACTATTTTCTGGCATTGAATCACCTTAATCCTTGCTAATCTTATTTCTTTTTTCAGGAATCAATGGGTTTTTTTCCCACCTTTCCTTCAATATCTATTTTGCAGCTTTACTGGCTGTGCAAGACCACATTCTTTCTGTTTCGCCCTGGCCTAACCTCTTTTAAAATGCTGGTCCAGGGACCAGCAAAAATGGGTTGCAAGATGAAGTATTAACTCTAATTACAGCCAAAAAGTACTCCTTGAAACAGTGTGGAATAACTATTTTTAAAGAAGGTTGCCCAGTAGAAGCAGTTGTGAGTGGAAGTATTTATGGTAAGAAAAAGTTTTGAAGTGTTTAGAGACCTGTTTTCTTCTCTACATGTTGGGTTGGGGTTTTTTGGTTGATTTTTGGTTTGGGCGGGGTTGGTTTTGTTCAGTTTTTTTGTTCTATTTGGGTTATTTTGTTGCTTTACTTCTTTATTTTATTTGGTTGGGTTTTTTTCCGAAGTTGCATCTACAACCTGATTAAAGCACTGCTGTCTGTTCAATTCTGACAGTTTTTTAAATATCTTTTTTGAGCCTAAAATTTTGCTTTCCAAAGCTGGCTGTCTGATAGGATTTTTTGGAAGTTCTTATGCTTAATTTCTCTTTGAAGTTAGCAATTCCCTAACCTTCCCAGCTATTAAGCTAAGCAATCACATGCTGCTTGGCATTGATAATCCTGATTTCTAGGTAACCCAAGTGGGGCCATTTTACAAGGCAAGAGTAGTGTCAAGGATATTGAAGGTTCTATGCAAGAAAATGTGCTAATGCAGGAGATAAAAGTTGAAGCTTCAGGAGTTCCTTCTGATCACATGCCCCAGTTCTGTATTTGATCAAAATTCCTTCATCATATCAACTCAGAAGACAGTCGGAGTTTAAATTCTGTGAAATTTTACCATACAGGTAGGCCAATTTCTTTTGTTAGTTTAAATGAATATAATTGAAACACTAATACAAATTCATCATGTTGATGGACAAGTGAACTGTCAGTTTCAGCATCAACACCAGAACCAGGATAAAAGGCAATGTGTGTAATCTCTGTGCCTTTTGTGATGAATTTCCTGGAAATTTTATAGGACTAAATACCAGATTATGGTATTATATTTATACTTTATATCACAATGATCACGCCACTTGAGTTAGCAACCATGTACACAGAGTTATACAGACAGGTCATATTTTTCAGTGTATCTTCATGAAATTTGTCCTGCTTAATCCAAGAATGGCTAAATTGCTAGCACAAACCAAAAGCAAGGAAAGAATAAAGTAAGCAAAAATACTTCTAATGTGTTTGGGCATTGGAGTGTGTGTCCTGAGACCTGTGAAAGATGCTGAGGTTGGGGTAGTGTGTGGTAAGGTATGACCCCATAATAGTGGTGTTTGGGCATTCCTTATTAAATGTAACCAGGTTACTTCCAGGTGTACAAGTTGGAAACACATGTGGTTGTTGTTGAGATCCCTTCTGCTGATGTACGGAAACAGCAGCAGAGGTGGTTTCAGACATGGTTTTCTAACAAAATTGAATACAATGAAAGTGAAAGAGCAGAATGCAAACACTTTTGTTTATATTTTACTGATTGCAGGTATTCAGAGGAAATGTATTTATTTCTGCCCATGTTCAGTCCCAGGGCCTATGGCTCCTATTTTTAGCAGCCACTCACTATTAATAATCTGAGATTTTTGACTATCCAGTGAGTCAGAAGGTCTGACTGCCCAGAGATACATGAGTCAGACAGGCGGGAATAGTCTGTTCTTCTTCAAGACACCAGGAGACATAGATTTAAAAAAGAGATTTCCTACTAAGTGAACAATACAAATGGAAACATAACATGTAAATAGAAATCCTTTTACCCTTCACATGGGATTCTTTTCCCAGGAAACTCTTGCCCCAAAACTGTTATTTACACTATCTATTTGTATATGAAAATGGTTGGCTTGTCACCATTTTTATTCTTTTCATAGTCCCTGTCTATTGGGTAGTTAGTGCATTTCCAGGATGGACAATCCTCCCACTGTGATGTAGCTATTCCCACAGTAAAAAATGTAATATGTAAGAAACTTAGAGAAGGGGTGTGGTCAGGGAGGAGAATTTCATAATAATTTAAATTTATCTTATGAAATGGTTTCTCTGTCAAAAATTTCTCTGTCAAAAATTGCATTAAAATAGCAAAGACAGGGGTGTATGTGGTCCTGAAGTTTCTTTCTGCAGCATATTTTGGGTTTTATTTTCATATGCTGATGCCTTTCTGAGTCTCCCCATGACAGTGGAAAATTATTAGCAGCTACAGAGCAGCACATAAACATGTAATGGAGGGATATAAGAGTAGACTGTAAAAGGATGAAAGTTAGACGTTGATGTTCAGCCCTGACCTTTGCAGAATTTCCCTATGGAAGGCAGGAATGTCCAGCCAGCTATAAAATTTCATGGGTTCTGACCTGGGGATCAAGTAAATGCAAGGTACAAATGCAGACTGGAATGCTTAGTAATGGAATAACAGTGCTTTGGCAGCTCAATGGTTCAGGAACGAAACAAGGGTATTTTTACTCAAAAGTCATTGGTGTAAAAGCTAAATTATGGGAGACTAAAATGCAAGACAGGATTCAGAGGGACAGACATTGGTGATCTTAGGCCTAATTAGAACAGATGGATACAGTTTTGGCTGGCTGCCTTTGGGTCAGCTGCAGCAGGGAGACATAAGGATAAAGATTCAGTTTATCTGCTCTCAGGGTAAGAAAGCACCTGAATCTCTAGGAATCCAGAAATTCGTTTTCAGAATGAGTTGCTAATGTGATGCAAATAAAATGAATTTTCTAAAATAGATATTTAGGGAGAAGGTCAAAAGGCTTCCACTCAACCTCTAAGTTGAGTGAGCTCCTAGCAAGCTCAGAGTACCCTTCAGTTTTGGTTCAAGACAAAGTCTCATGATGTGATTTGGACAGCTAACTCATGGAGCTTTTTGAATGTAGTGGTCTGTAAACGAAACGGGAGTGAAATATTTCCAGTTAGATTATTTCAAAAGAAAGCAATTGGTCTTTTATGTGCCCTTTATTTTGATGTCTATGATATTTGTATTATCTGTTAAGCTCTCCTAGAACTTGAAGTGATACATGGATTCTTTTGAGCCAGATATCTTCCATGTGGCCAGGAGGTTATAGTAGAATAGAAGGGACCTACAATAATCATCTATTCCAACTGTCTGACCACTTTAGGGCTGACTAAAAGTCAAAACCTCTTACTGGCAAGAAAACTTCTCTGAGCCACCTCGGTTCTTGGAGCTGTCTGTTCTTAATGTGTCTTCAAGAGCCACCTCTTTTTCTGCCATGTGGCCACTTAGGTGCTATTTTCAGCAGTGTTTTTAGCTCTGCAGTTGACAATGCCGGAATGTCCCAACTGAAAGGCTGCCTGAAAATGGACATTGTCTTGAGTACATCAGTTTTTCATTGCTGGAGGTATTAAGATGTATGACAAAATTCATGCAAGTTTAGTACTTTCCCACAAAACGATAGGGAATACGCATCCAGGCTTCACTGGATGCCACTCATCTGAATTTCGATGGTCTCTTCTTCGTCAGCAAAAGTTCTAGAAAGCATTGGCTTTGTTGAGATGACTCATCAGAGCCACCATTTCCACAAAGATGTTGCTGACTATGCCAAATGTAACGGAAAATCTGCACACAGTTGCTGATGGATGTTAGTATTGTCCCCAAAAATTGAACTTCTGTGCATTGTAATATGTGCATGTTTTGGCACGCACTTGTTTCATGAAAAATGCCATTAAAAATGGTAGTTGTTTGAGTCTTTGACCAATGGATGCCAATTTTTGATGACTGATCAACATGTGACATGGAGTAATTAATGAAAGGAAATAAAGTTTGTGTAATCGAATGCTCATTTTTTCAAGTCAGTGGTCAACCAATCTATCGTCTTACCACGAATGTCATCTGACTTCACATTCCAATGAAATAGATAAAGGAAATATTAAAAGTTCCCTGCAGCTTTTACACTAAAGCCAGTCCTTGTTTTGTCTAACATTTAATTATTTGGAAAATTTCAAAATTATTGCATTCATGTGACTTTCTGATTGATCTTCTCTTTTTGTCTGCCGTTTGGTCTCAAGCCAAAGCTACTTAAATCACAACGATTCCTATATCAAAGCCATACTTAAGCAAAAACCGTCATTGAAGCTAGTAAAATTACAAAAAATAGTATTTGAAAGTTCTTCTGTGTAATCTATTTGATTTTGATTAGTGCAGTTTCTCTCCTAAACTGTACCTGTTTGTAAATTCATTAAACAATACTGATACTACTCTTTTAATAGAGAAATTAGGCACCACTGTCCTGCACTACACCTGTGCCCCCTTTGTTTTCACAGGGGGAAAAGGTCCTCCAGATCCGCATGCATAAAAGAAGAAAAAGACACAAAATGACCAAACAAACCAAAACAGGGAAGGACAATACAGGTGAGGGGTGAAAAAGAGAATTAGTGTGTTCAGACCAGGCCTGGGAGAAAAAAAAAAAAAGGCAGGGACTCCAACTCAAGAAATGAAGGGAGGACTTGTGGTTAGGGCTCACTTTTCATCCCTTGAGACCCCACTAGTTGGATCCTTTGGTCTTGTCAGCTCTAGTGCACAACTGCTGCCTGCTCCTTCAGCCCGAATTCATTCCTTGACAAAACTCTTTTCTATCCCAAAGGAAGAAAATCGAATAATCATAATAGCAGGAACCAATACGTCTGCAAAGGAAAAGATGACCTAATAGATTATTTTCAAATATTAGACAAGTAGAGGATTCCTTGCTATTAAATATTATCACTTCCATCCCTTCTCTTCTGTCCATCAAGCATTACTTTGTGACAATCTGTAGCTCAGAGATAATTGTTAAGTTTTATTCAAATTACCTTACTAACCCTGCAACTCATACTGTGCATAATCTTAGCTATCTAAAATGATTCTGTGGGAGGGCTGGCTTTCAATTTATGCCAACATTTTTAGCATTTCTTTCCCTTCCATTGTGCAAAAGTTAGCAGCAAGTTTTAACAGAATTACATGAATTGCGATAATAAAAATTATTGCTAAAAAATTTTATACTTTTCCTCTTAAATATGCTGTGCTACTATTCTTTAGAGTTTAACTAATCTCATTTGGCAAAAGCATCTTCTCAAAGTTTCATTATCCCTTAACTGATGTCATGTCAATCTTTAACTACAAAAGCATCTCCTTTCCATAAGTTTTATCATGATAAAATTAATTTCTTTTTCATGCTAAAAGAGATAAAAGATTTTAGAATTTACAGTTTTGACCACTAATACTTTTTTCTTTACTGGAGCTGCTGTCTGCTTCATGAGTGAAAGAAACTGTTGCTAAATTTCTCTCGCGTCTGCTTGCCAAAAAGTTATAGTCTCCAGCTGGAGTTACTCCAGATTTTCACTAACATGCATAGAATTAGAGCGAATTGCAAATTTTTCAAGATGGAAAAAGCTCGTCAGACTTGAAACCTGAAATATAAGGTTCTTATTTTTATCTAAAATTATGAAGATTAGGAACACTCCTAATAAAGCTAGCAGAATCAGCACTAGTGAAAAGTCAGTGCAAATGAGATTAGGATCAGGTGGAATGGAAATAATCTTTTCCTGTCAGATTCAAAATCTGGTTTGGGCTTAATTTATGAGTGGGCTAGGAGCCCAGGTAATCTCTCTCACAAATACACAGGCTTTGGTTATGGGTTAAGGCAGGTAGAGGCTTGGTTGTTGACTGGCAGCAGCCACCTTGATCCTGAATGGTTGTTGTCAGTCTGTTTCATAAATTTGACCCAATAGACAATTCCTATTGTGAAGGACAATGGGCATCAACCAACACAATTATTATTCAGTCACTCATCTGGAGAGAATAAGATGGAAGCTGCAGGCAATAAGGAGATATGAAAATATTCCACATCTGTATTAAACCTTCACAGGCAGTAATATAATCAACAGATATATGTATATTTGTTGTATGTGATGAAAAGAGCAGGATGAAACCTTTCAGCCCTCAAAACTGGATTGACTCTTGTTTCTGAGGCTGGCTCTGCCACTGATGATGTGAAAATCAGAGTGGAACAATACTCTGTTGTCTTCCATTTTCACTGCACAAAGGTAAATCACAGCATTGATTAAAAAGTGAGATTTTGTTGTAAGCCTTCATAAATCTCAGCATGAAACAATGTCTAGAGCATTAAAATAATTGTGTAGGAAAACCACTTAGGGTAATTTGATAAGGTACTCTGATTCCAGAAGGGTGAAAGTCCTTTGCTTTGGTTCTTAGCTGCTCTTGAATAAAACTCTCAAAAAAAGAGAGTCTGAGGAAGAATTCATATGGGATGTATCTACTGTGCTTTATTTTAGAATCCACTTTAGTGGCCTGACTTGCACACATTGTTCATAAATCCTGATAGCCATACGGTCTACATTTATAGAAGGATTGGTACCATATGGAGAAGATATAAAAGTGGGTGTTAAATATATAGTCTTGTATGATATTTCATAACAAAAAATGTAAAGCTTTTCCAGGCAGAGCAGGAGCAGTACTACCCAAGGGTCTCTTAAAATATCAATATGTATTGATATATGCTTCTACTCTGGTCAGCAACTGAGTACAACTTTGATTGAAGCTATTTGTTTGGGTGTTTTTAGACTCATTTGAAGGCCAAAATCAGTAAGAACTCTAAGATTCCATTTGGTTTTCCTTTCTTTTGTTCTTCCTTACTAATGAGAACAATTGTGTAAAATGTCTAATTTTAATTCATCTGTTTTGGCTTATCTTCAATATCTAAAATTTGTGAGATATTTACTGTAGGCTTTTGCAATTGATTTGTTGTCCCAAAAGTTTCTGATTGTAGTGAGGATAAGCACAATTTAAACAGCTCCTAAAGAGGCAAATTATTTTTTTTTGCAACAAATAAGCTACATACATCTCTTAAAGCCAATGTTATTAGTTGTCTAAAATTTTTATTTAAAGATGTAAATTTAAAATTGTATTACAACCTCCTGG